>BPLS01031126.1:0-28007 GCA_019656275.1 Rhododendron kiyosumense
CCGCCGAAGGTGTATCAGATTCTTGGAGCTGCACCCACGAAGATAAACAGCCAAGAACGAAATGAGGGGAAAGATCATAGGGGCATAAAAAGAGAGAACAGATGGCAAGTAAAAGAAAAACTAAAAATGCTGCAAACTACCTCCGCCAATTGTAGCTTCAGGCAGCCGCTCGATTGAATAATTGTGCTGAGTGATGTACATAATCGGGACACCAGGGACCTGTTCATCAAGCGCCGTATTTATGCACCGCAATTAACTTACAACTAGATTAACCAAAATGGGAATGAATTACATCACTATTATACCTTGCGGATCCTTCTCTTCAGATCTCGATCACATGTAGCAACAATGTAGCATTTATGCTGTTTCCAAACAAACATTTCACGCAATTTGGTCAGCAAAAAGAATAGCGAGGGATGCAACAAAGCAGTCTGGTTACAGCCACAGCATTCCCCATGGAGGCCAAAGACCATGGCAAATGCATTTCGACTTATATTAAGCTTATAATAAAGCTTAGAAATGTACCATTCCAATTCGTGGGGGACAGGGAATCAACTAAAAGTTCAAGGAACCCCACAAATAAACGATGTGTTTTGCAACAAAATACAAAGTCTTCCATTGATTTGGCAATTGAGAAAAATATTTATTGGGGAATGTGGAAGCACCCTCTGTCCATTTTAATAAGTCCCACCTTAGGTCCTAAGCTACATAACCATTTTGCAACAACCATAGTGACAGATTTGGTCAACATAACTACCACACAATAACCTTATTACCACAAAGAAATCTAATTCAGAACTTCCACCTTTTCCTTTTTCTAGTAAAAAAGATGAATTGCTCCTAATCGTTTTCTTCGTAAGCCATCAAACTCTGTCCCATTATTTTCGTTTTTTTTCCTTCTAACTAACACATTATATCTCTTAGAGCATCCGCACCAGTATCTCTAAATTTTGGACCAAATTAGAGAGCAAAAAGTCACTTTATTATTTTAGCCACTCACTTTTAAAATATCTACTGCACCAGACTCTCGACATTTTAAGTTATCCCATTAAAATATTATTTCTCTTATTCTAAAAAAAAAAAAAAAAAAAGATAAACGGCAAATGTAAAATGTCCCACCCAGACCCCAGTGCACCACTGCACCCACCCACCCTCTCACTCTCTCTCTCTAACTTTACTCTCTGATTTTCAACCCAACCCAAACAAAATCCTCTTTTTTTCCAACCAGTCAACCAAATCCCAATTTCTATTCTGAACTCACCCTCTCGAATGCGTCGACTACAGGGGGTTGGATCAAAGAAGGCGTCGACCACAGGAGTCGGGTTCAATCAAAACCCCAATTTTTGTTCCAACCAGTCGATCAAAGAAGGCCCATTGCCGGTGTCGATCGAGGCCATGCCGTCGGTGAAGTAACGGAGTTGGGGCTCGAGCTACTTGGAAAAGGTCATGCTGTCGGTGAAGGTAAGTAGGGCACAGATTTAATAGTAAAAAAATGGATGGTTGATGAACAGGGCCTCGCAAGGAGAAACGAGGCACTGTAGCTCCAGCTACTCCTCCGGTTATTTCCACGAGGCTGGTAAACGGTGATTTTCAGGGTTTGGGTCGCTACTTTAGTGTAGAAGAGGGAGTAGTGAGTGAGATGCGGATGCGGATGCTCTTAGACTAGTAAAAAATAAACCCTATCTGACGTATATGTAGGACACAGACCATCATACCTGGGTAACTCTATCAACGATACAGTCATCAGCATAGGTTCCTTTATGAGTACAGGGGAGTCTGTCAAACCGAGGATCATTTGCAATCCTGTGGGTAAGACAGTAACAAAGTTAGAGCATATTAGATGAGGCTTGCTACATATGAAGCACCAATACTTCCAACTACCTTCCATAATCATTAGACACTCGGGGGCCACGCAACACACTAGGGACACGTGTCCAATAAGTTTGATTATTTTTAAGAAGGGGACACACTGGGGACGCTTCGGGGGCACCTGTGCCTCAACTTGAAAACCAATGGAAACATGAGAGATATTGATTCATAAATCGTAAGATTGAAAGCTTACTTATGGATTATGATATTCCAAAAATATAAGAAAACAAGTGCGAATAATTTAATTTTGACCTAATTAAACCCATGTTTGACTTGTAATATCTAAAAAGGAGAATATAAGAATTATAAAGATCCTATTTGTTTTGGTTGTTTCCAGATGGAATGTTCATATGAATAACTGAATATCTATCCAATCATATATACATAGTTTTTGCTGTGCCCCTGCCGTTTTTGTGTCCTTTTTAAGAATTTTCGTGACTCATGTATATGTCACTGTCTGTGACCGTATCTGTGCTTTTAGGTCACTGCTACCACAAAGATCAACATGGCAGAAAACCTCAAGGCTTATCAACAATAAATTCCTCGATATAATCATAAATCATAAATGATGCAGAATGAAAAGAGATTATATTATTTAAAGTTCCTTATTTTTGTTTTATTTATTTTGTTAGGAATCTTGTAATTATAGAAATAAGTGTCTACATTATTTAGTTTTACAATTTAGTTTATTTGGTTTCATTTTGAGAATTATTTGATTAAGAAGACTCGATTCTAACTTTGGTAGTTTCCTTTTTCTTTATTTCCTAGTGTGTAGGGTTTCTCCTATTATAAATTGAGTTGTAAGCCTTAGGGCTATTCAGTTTTTGATGATTAATGAAATTATAAAGAGTGTTCTCTTTTATGCCAAATTCTTTGGTATTCTACGGAATCAACGAAGTGTTTGATGTCTTTATTCTTGGGTATTCTTTATGAATCAACAGATTTCGGACTCGATTAAATAGTTCCGTTCGTCATTAGCTCCCGCTGCATCAATAAATATACCACGTATGTGAAAATATTGTAAAACAAACCATTGGAAAGTTGAAATGATAATAGCATTACACCCTGGTTGAAACATATATACTCAATAATGGACATTAAATTATGCTTGTAAAAATTTGAATACCTGCAGAAACTAAAACATTGAACCGCATATAAATTTGAACCCTACTTTCGCATAACCTCAGAGTTTCAACGCTAAATGCATTGTAAAACCATGGGGAATATTGTATAATCTACTTATTCTAGCACGGTAAATGCGTATTTCTTCATTTTAAAGGTTCTAGGAAAAATTCAGTTTGACCCCTTGTGGTTTGGCTCATGTGTGGTCACTAACCCACCTATGGTTGTTGGAGTAATGTGCACAGTTCACTTCTGTCAACGGAACATGTAAATGACTTAAATACCCTTCTCTTCTTCCTCCCACACTTATACAGATCCACATACATACATAACCACACACAGACAAGCGTACATATCTCTACATACATCCACAGACATATACGTGTATATATACATATATTAGCACCATACTGTATACATTCATGCATAAATTATGTCATATTAGAGAGAGAGAGATCTAAAGTTGACGTATGTGTAGGTTTATATATGCATAAAGTTCTGATTAACTATATAGAATATATTTTGTTCAAAAGTTACATTTTATGTTCGTATAAATTAGGAATTTTTACTGGTATATGGTTCAATTGGATTTGCAGCCATGGAAAGAACCCACTTGTTGAATTCAAGCATTTCTGACCAAAAGCACTAGTTGAATTGAAGCCATTAACGGAACCCACTTTGCAACCACCCAATTACAGTCTATTTTCACCTTCGGATTGTCCAAAAAATTTCACTTTGTAGTTTGCACGTATTGAAATCGGGTATAGAAACAAGAAGGGAGTGAGTTGAAGGAAGATCTCTAGAGAACAGGGGTAGATTTTGATAGAGATACATGCACTGTGTAAATGTGCAGTGAGAGAGAGAGAGAGAGAGAGAGAGTCGTATGCGTGGGGGATTGAATCGAATCGAGAGAAAACCCAAAAGGATCACGAACTGTGCAGAGTATCCTTTTGATCTTATCTTCTGATAAAAAACTTCAATTCTTAAACAAACCTAAGCTTGAATCTGGGATGCACGTCCAATTTCTTGTTCGATAATTTTTGCCCAATAAGCCTTTAGAAGAAGAGGAGTTCCCCGCTAATTGGCAATACCAGCGGCTATGTAATTCTTTCTTCCTGTAATTCATTATTTATACTCAAATGTTAATAATATGGGCATTTTGATACAAATCGGTGAATTAGGTCTGCATATCTGTATATGCTTGTGTGTAGGTGTGTTGGAGGAAGATGATGAAGAGATGGAGGTGGAAGACTGGGAAGAAAAAGAATGGCACTTTTGTGATTCTGAAGATAGATAAGGGTTCTTTCTCAAACCAGCGTGAGTTACACCTCCAGTTAATTTGGACGGAAAATTTGACTCTGCACATTCGTCCAACAACCACAGGCAGGTTATCTGCCGATAATCATATGTGAGGGGGTGAAACCGCACATGAGCCAAACCACAAGGGGTCAAACTGAATTTTTCCCTAAAGGTAATATTGCAGTCATATTAGCATAGAAATGCATATATTGGATGGTTTACATGGTTTCGCTTCTATCCTAAGTACCTGATTGAAGAACAAGCAAAAATAAATTTCCCAACTAGAGCCAAGATAAGTATCCTAGAGAATCATGGGAACATACCTCAGTGCAACGCGATACTTCTGACCCAGTTTCTCAAGTTCTGCCATCACACAATCCGTAATACAAGGAGTACCTGTGTTACCAAAAGGGTAGCAGGAGACAAGTTTAGAGTTTAAGAAAATGCAAGTCTTCAATTGCTCAAGGACAAGAAACAACACATAGAAGCAAAAGACACACAAGCACCACTAGGCAGTTGAACCCTGGAAGCTAAACCACTATGTAATGACCTCAATTATAACTATGATACTGTTAGGCTACCGGCTGCCCCAAGGACTTGGCCAGACAAAAATTTGACATACTAGTGACCAAGAGTAAGAAAGCACAAACTTACATTTCGCATATAAGCAGTCCATCATTCCTTTCTCCAAATCCAACTACACAAAGAATATAATGAGAAATTATACGAAATAATGAATAAATTACAGTCATGTCAAGCTAACAAGTTAAAAACTCAACAAAAAGACAGTCTAATTTAAAACAAACAAAGTTGAAGTAAACATCTATAGAACCCAGACTATTACCACAATTTTTTCAAAAAAAAGAATAGTCTTATACAGTATATGATGGCAATTTATGCGAATTTAAATTAACAACAATTTGCATGAAATCCACGGGGTTGCTAACAAAACGGGAAAATAAGTGATACAGAATCCTGCGATAATGTGTCTGTTTGATCTGCTTCAGCAACGATGGAGATGAATTGCATTCAAAATGAATCAAACAAACACATATCAGCATAAACAAGCCTTTAACTATAGACCATTTGCCTCTTCAAGTGGAAAAAATTGTCGTTTCTATTTCTGATAGATAGGGAATAATCTGATCTTTTATTTGAAACCCTCTTTTCAACGGATAGAAGTCCATTTAAAACAAAATTATGAGACACTTTCTTCTCCGGGCGCAGACACAATGGGTAATTACATTCAATTGTTTTCCATAACTGCACCACTAATCAAACGCTGCACCCGAAAGAATTATCAAGCCCACATGGTCAAATTAAGAATGCACACAGAATGACACTATCCAAAAACTCACTTTATTCTGGATAGAAAAATTGATGAAGTTAGTGTCAACCAAAACCCGATAGGGCGGTCCCAGTGCAGTGTTATGCTTGAAAAAGAGAGCAGATGAAACATATGGCCTGCACCATATAAAACGATAGTTGTTGAATTACTTACCTGTAAAAATATCTTTTCATTCCAACACATGTGCCAAAAAAAAAACAGTATTAAAAAGGAAGGGGACTTACACATTTCTAGGAAGATTTTCCTGGTGCAAATCCTTCTTTTTAGGGTTCAAAATCACTTCTTTGAGCCTAAATACACAGAAAGTGCGTTAATTGAAAACAATACACAAATCAATATATGTATACATGCGTGCCTACACACACACACACACACACACACACACATATATATATATATAGAGAGAGAGAGAGAGAGAGAGAGAGAGAGAGAGAGATGACCTTACTGTTTAATTGCTTTAGAGGTGACGAGCTTCTTCATAACCGCGAATTTGGGTGCTTTCTTTGCTTTTCCCATCTCTCTTGGCCTGTGATTGAATGAACTCCAATACACTACAACAGCGTTTTCCAAACAGAATTCCAATATATCAGAATCCTAGACCCTGATTGAGAGAGAGAGAGAGAGAGAGAGAGAGAGAGAGATTTGGCCTACAGGCTACAGTGGTTGTTTGGGTTAGGTTAAAATGTTTGGAGAAGAAGGGTAAATTACATGATTTACCTTGAGATTTCTAAAACTATGGGAACCTCACATAAAGTTTCTTAATTTACACTTCTCACCCCTTTCAGAGTTGTCGGATAAACAGAGTTAACTATGTGGTTGAGATAACTAAAATACCCCTTATGGAAGAACTCAATACCAAATCGCAAAATCAGAACTTTGGGAGATAAATCAGATAAGAGAGTTTTTTTATGATCACTGGAATCCTCTTTCGAATCTAGAAAATGAATTGACTTTTCAACTTTTATCACCAATTATCCTTTATTCCCCAGCCAAAAATGCACTTTCAGTCTTTCACAGATATCTTTACTTCTTTTATAAATAGCAATACACTTTTTGCATATAAAACATTGCCCACTAGGTAGAGGATAGCATTTTCTATTGGTAAGGGCATCTCCTCAAGAAATACTAAGGGTGGGTTTGACCAAATTTTATTTGGATTATTTTTTTGTAGAATTATAGTCTTACATGAGTCCTTGTCAGTTTTACTAGAAAACTTTGTTGGATAACCTATTTGTCTTGACAAGATGAGTCAGAAAAGTAAGAAATATGAGTCAAACTTTAAAAACATTCGTCAAAGGTACAAACAATTAGAAAAACTCTCTTTTGGATATTTTTATCTTTTTTAGGCTTTGACCGTAATTTCTTACTTTTTTAAGTTTCCTACCATCAAGATAAATGGACAAGCAAAAAACATTCAACAAAAAACTAAGAAAATACCATTTTCATTCAAAAAGTTTGCGGAAAGAAGTTTGCTCTTCATTTCATCTCCAACTACAAATCTAAGTTTCTAATCTTTCAATGTTAAAAAGTTTAACGTTTTCTTTCACAACTTACCCCAAACCAACATTCAAAAATTTGCAAAAACGCAAATTATCATTTTAAATATTCACCAAATATATTTATGATTTGTGTCAAATGAAAGGTATTGTTGTAATCTTTTCATTAGTACTTACAGATTTAATAAAAAATGATTTACTCTTTCAAAGTTATAATACGTCATAAAAAAATAGCAAATCCGTTTTGAAAATAGAGAATTGAAGATAATTATCTCTCCATCTTTTTTTTGGTGCCTCCATTTTTGAAAACTATAAATGAACTGAGTCTCCATTTTAGATACTTACATGAAGTGTGATGGGACGAATTTGATTCTCTATTTTGAACTATAGAAGTATGATGGGAGACTCTCTATGTAAACATTGAATTCGATTGAGAGAGGGAATTTAATCCCTTGTCTTTCTCTCACTATCACCACACCCACCTTGGGGTGTCTTAAACTCAATCAAAGATTAACTATATGTTTAGTTTTCTTCTTTAGTATGTGGACTTTACTTTACAATGAGTTTAGTTTCTTCTACTAATAAAGCATTTCATTTTATACTCATGTCATGTTAGTATTAATTTGCAACATATGTCGAAATCAAACAAAATTCGTAGCATGGTTGTTTGTTTACAACTATAGGAACTTGCAAGTGGGTGCTTACATACAGTCAGAATTTAAAAGGACTACAAAAATAGGGCATGCTTGGTAAATATTGAGACAAAATGGATGAGGCCATCAAACTCCGTTACCAACTTCAACTGTGACTAACAGAGGGAAGATGTTAGTGTATTGTTAACAACAATAAGGGAGCATAGTAATTCTAGAAAGTAGAAACCTCAAAGGGAGGGAGGTTTTATGTTAAAAATCAGGGGAAAGGTGAGTGTAATTTAAAAAGTTACCCATACCTAGGAGTAGGGGTGTCAAATGGTGGCTTTGGGCCAAATTGGGTAAGTTGTAAGGGAGTTGGATCTTTAATGAGTCATTGACCCATGTAGAACCCATTAGTTATGAGCTCAATTACCCATATCTAACCCGACTCATCTATTTAAAATCAAACCCGACCCACCCATTAACCCAATTACATTTATATGGAAATTTTCAAATGACTAAAATACCCATGTACACTGAAATGACCCTATTACCCCTATACATCTAAATGACTAAAATACTCATGTACACTAAAATTACCATATTATCCCTATACACCAAAATTAAATGTTTGAGATGAGGTACTTCATTTGAGAACGGTTTGCTATTTACAAAATACTTGTAGGCCGTAACGGTTTTTTTACTTTTCCAAAACTTAGAAAACAGAATAGGTGTTTTCGCAAACCGTGACCTCGTTTTCTCCTGAAAGCAAGCCACCGAAGTACCAATACAAGGAACAAACCATGTTACCCATGACAATCAGTCATAAGATCAGCTATATAGCATCTGTTTGAAAGCATCTGAGCCCTAGGAATTTTAATCCTGGTACAATCTAAGCACAAGAACAAGGTAGCATGCACACTTTTTCAGCCATTTCATATGTATGTCTAGATATAGATATCTAAAGGCTGCAGAAACTTCTCATCCCTAGGACTCATATTTGATGGTTCTTGTCATGCAAAAGCAAAAGGTCATGAAGCCACAATATGCACACAAAATCTGGCATTCGAAAATACAGCTACTTAAGCGAAACTACACGGCAAACAGCTGTTTGCCGTGTCTATTATGGTGTTCTAATAAGTGTAGATATGCATGAATTTACCTAATGGGTAGACAAGTACAGATTCTGAGGAGAAATTAAACAGGGAGAGGGAGCTAATAAGTGTATGTTTGGATCCAGGGTTTCTATAGAGGTTAGGGTTTCTGAACGAAACACAGATGAGAGAGAGAGAGAGAGAGAGAGAGGAGTACCTGAAGATCCTATGACCGGTAAAGGCAGTGAAGAGACGAGCGAGAGAGAATTCGATTCAGTCGATCGGCGAGAGAGAGAGAGAGGAGATGGACTGATGATTGATGAAGGGTTTTCTTTGGTGGGTAAGGTTTGATGACTTGTTGAGTCATTTTAGTGGAATTCAATGAAAAGAAAGAAAAATTTAAAAAAAAAAAAAAAAAAAACTTCCCTCCTATTGTTTGGGTGGAAGAGGAAAAAAAAATAAAAAATTATAGTGAGGAAAAAAAAAAAAACTTCGGTTGGAAGAGGAGTAATAAATTTTTTCTCATTTTGCTTCTCTTTTCTTTTCCTTTCATTTCATTTCTTTTCCTTTTCTTAAGTTCCAAATGGAGCCTTAAGTTAATCATTTAAAACCCAATTGATAAACAATATTAGTTTTGCTATTGACACGTATTTTTGTCCATAGATTGTGATGAGGGGACCCATAGAATTTAAATATTTTTTTAGGGCTCCCGTGAAAAGTTAACTCAATTCGATAGCTATGTGTTTGATTTAATTATCTAACTTTTCATTCAGGTTTTAGGATTTGTAATTTGAATGAAAAATTAAATAATTGGATCGAGCACTTCTAGGCGTTCATTAAATTTAAATTTAAATAATTGGATCGAGCACTTCTAGGTATTGGATTGAGCTAATTTTTTAAATTTAAATTTAATGAACGCCTCGAACAAATATTTTAAATTTAATGAACGGCTCAAATCATTTGTGTGGGACCCGTAGTGGGCCCCACATCACAATCTGTGCACGATCTATACATAGATAGTCTGTATGGACACACTTTTTGATTTATAAATGGGTTAGATGGGTTGGGACTCATTTTCTTCCCTTTAACCCAACTAATAAATTAATTGGATTAGATCTATTTTCTAGTTGGTGGGTTTTTGTTTATTAATGGGTTAGGTTCAATTTGTCACTCCTTGTCTCCTACCTAGTATTTGATTGTTAACCACTAACTCATTTAAGAGCTCTTAGATGAGTTGGTGGTAACAATCTAATATGGTACCAAAGCAAGCAATAGATCTTATGTTCGAGCCTCACCATCTACCTAATTATTAAAATTTACACGTGTTTAGCCCACTTATGAAAGAGAGTCTGACTATACATGAGGGGGCATGTTGAGAGTATAAATAATAATATTGTCCATCTCACTAATAGCTTAAGCTTTTAGATGAGTTAGTGGTTAACAATCTAATACCTAAGAGGTACATTTGTCAAGTGAATAAATAGGAAAAACCTTCATCCCGCATTGAGGAAGTTTTACAATCACAGCATTTTGTGGGAGAAATTTTGCAATAGTTGTGGCCGGTTAATTGTATAACTGTTATCCGTGTTATATTTTGATATTGTATTTATTTTTAAGTGTCTATATTGAACAAAAATTCTTCAATCTGCTCATAGGTCTTGTCATGCCCTTAAATTTCAACATAAATAATAATTCATTTTCCAATATAAACACATCATCCTCACATACATACATACCCAAATGTTAAGCCAAACTTCATCTCATAAACCAATATCCTCACATATTAAAGCTCCATAGAGAAGAAGTCACACATCTTTTATAATCCTCTGTAATTAAACATGTAATAACGAAATTACTTCTCTCTTTAGCTCAAAACACATTTTACATAAGAAGATAACATAACTAAATACGAGGCTTTTAGAATGACTCCCGACTTATCCACCAAGCTCTCCACGCAATATGCCAAGGTGGGTATCTGAAAATGAAGGGTTGAGCTATACTAGCCCAGTAGAAAAATCTCTAACAAACTCTACATGCTCATGGGAAGACGAGTGACAAGGAAAAATATTTTAATGCAAACAATAACGTTTTGACTAGAAGTGGAACATGTCACGCCCTCGATTTTCAACATAATTAAATATCTCATTTCGATAAAAGATCCTCGCATAAGGTAAATAATACCCAAAATGATTTCTCACCAGTTTAATTTGCAAACCAAGTTCCGAAGTTCAACGAATTACAACCTTGGCACCACGGCCCAAATTAACTTAAACTCAAGCACGAGTGTTTAGAAAAATTACAAACTTAAGTCAAACGATAATTCAAAAGTGAATTAGTTACAAGGTCATCTTTAACCGAAAGTAAGTCTATTACATAGATGAGAAAGTAACTAGTCAAATTAGCTTCCAAAAATCTTCATTTCGAATCACACCATAGCATGCAATCGACTGCCCGGCATTTAGACCTGAAAAGAAGGATTTTGTTGAGCTACACTAGCCCAGTAGAGAAATCTATACGCAAGTTATAAGAAAATATGCCGAGTTATGCAACTAAAGTGAATGGATATAGACAGATATGCCCAAGGTTCGTATGGCTATCGACAAGCAACTCACTATGGCTAAAGGATTCTAGACAATTCTATATGTAACACCTATAATCGCATATACCATCCCAATGCCACAAGAATTCCCCACATCAATTACAAGTAATTAACTTTTGGTTTCTCAACCGATTCATCACATCAAGTGTGTTTCCACATTCATTCCCATTTCACAATTGTTCACATTCCTCGATTCATCAACAAATTTCCTTTCTCATTCCCTTTTGTCATCAAAAACTCTTTTTCCCCTTTTAAACAATCCAATTTAGCAAAACCATTCTTTCTTTTGCTTTCCGATAATCTCATCTCATAACAACCAAGGTTTTCGCATGTATCGCTCGTTTCCGGTCATCTCACCGAATGTCCATGGTGATACCCGTTCATTTGCGTGATTCCGGTCGTCTCACCGAATGTCCATGGTGATACCCGTAGTGTCAATTCCGGTCGTCTCACCACTGCGTGGTGGTACCCGTAGTGTCAAGTTTTCGTTGTGTCCGTAACCTCAAACAATCATTCATATCTCATTATGCTACAAACCATCAACCATCACATACACCAACAAATAGATAAGCACACACATTTCCTTTAAGTATATCACCATAACCTACATAGCATATTGAACTCATAAGCAACCTTACGACTTACTAACCACTAGCTTCCTCTCTAGTATCTCATAGAACAAGAGGTCAAGGAGTTTAAGATGATCAACAAGATGAAGTCACAAGGACACGAGTTACTAAGTTACCTTTCGGATCACTAGCCAAACTCACGACTACCCATCACACTCGCCACAACGTCTCATATAACCTACGGTACACCTAACAACCTTACGGTTCATTTTCCATTTACAAAGGTACCAAGATTACCTTTAACGAGTATCGCAAGGATTAGAACAATCAACAAACTATTGGAACCCAAGTAATCGAGTTTAGAGTTGATTAGAATATGATTGGAGAGTGTTAAAAGTGATCGGGAGCCAATACAATCGACGAATGATCAATAAAGTTCAAGAACAGTTTTCTGAGACAGAGGTACCAATACCTCAAAAAGTAGGTATTGGTACAAAATCAATCCAGTGAGCAATCCGAGACTGAGGTACCAATACCTCAAAAAGTAGGTATTGGTACTGAGGTATTGGTACTTCAAAAATTAGGTATTGATACCAAACGAATCCAATAAGCAATCAGAGCCAAGGTACCAATACCTCAAAAAGTAGGTATTGGTACCAATACAGCAGCAGGCGAATTTTCAGAAAAACTAAGAACGATCACAAACTCAAATTTCAACCAACTAAAGCACGATTTAGGCACATAATCATCATATAAACTCATAACGAGAGTAAGAAATCCCTACCTCAAGTCAATGATCGAAACCCACGCGATTTGAGCAAGCCCTAGACTCCGAAAACTTCAAATTCCACCGATTCTCCTTCCCCGAGCTTGACCCACGAAATTTGGACTCAATAACACCAATAGATGGATGATTGGAAGCTAGTTGCCATGGGTTTTGAGTGAGGAGTGAAGTTTTGAGTGTTGGAGAGGGAGAGAGAGAGAGGGCCGGGAGAGAGGGAGAGATCGGGAGACAGAGAGAGAGTGAGATGGGAGAATTTGTTCTCCTACACACACACCTACACTTATATACTAACACCCACACAAATCACACTTGCACTCCCTCAAGAAGCAATTCTAACACATTAACCCCGAATCAAATAAATTCAAGAAATTTCATATTTTCCTCAATTTCCAACATTTATAATATTTTTAAATAATATCCGAAAAATACGGGTCCTTACAGAACATGTAACTCAATCCCAACTTTTTAAACAAAAACATATATAGCACTCTATCTCATACATATTAACCTTATTAACCACACACATACACCTTTCAATTAGACCTTGGTGTGCCATCATCAATATTATCTCTTGTTATTGCATTCCCATTTCAATGACTTAGAAATGTTCCGAATCCATAACGGCCATTTTCTCTTTCTTATCTCACTTCACTAACCCACAATTCATCTAAGTATACACACTAAGTATGAGAAGGAGAAGCATACAGCGAACTAAGACACTTCGAACTAAACCTCACAACGACATCAAAGAATCCATAAGGCTACACAATTCAATCTCTTAAGTCGCAGGTTAATGCTTATCGTATCCTCCCTTGTGTCCCCTTCATCACGTCATCTTGTTAGTGCCGATATATCAATATTTATTCCGCTTTCTTACCCATGACTTATATTCAAGTCTAAAGTTATCGTCTACTAAAATACTTTCACATCATGTTTCCTTTTATAAGTTTGACATGCAAATGTATCATGCAAACATTAATACCAAACAAATTACCATGTCACCATCTATTTCATCCTTCATCTTTACCCTTATTATCATACTTTCCACTTCAACATCAACCTAGCGAGAGTAACTCACAATTACACATTTGCACGTCTTTCATTCAAACTGGCATCAGGACAACAAGTCCAATGATCAGAAATCTATGAGATACCAACTAAAATTCAAAGTTCAAAGTCCTTCATTGAATATCTTATTGGGAAAAATCTTGGCAATCACGTAATGTTCCAGAGAATAATTTCATTAACATTGATAATGTAACAGTTACATAATCGAAACAAAATACAATTACAAAACAGATTGAAACAGTCGAGATACAAACTGAATTTCCAGATTATCAAACCAAGTCCTGTGTGATACCATAGTCTCCTTAAGAAAGATTCGCCGCCTACCGTCGGTGTTGTAGGTTCTTATTCGGCGTCTTCCTCCCAGGGTTGGCTCGGCTAAACCGCAAGCCATCAGAACACCACCGTTGACCGCCTTAACGAACTGACTATCGCCCGTCTCTCTCTCTCAAAGAACAATATGCTGGAAGATATAGAAGCACACTTGAATTTCTGATGCTATCTCCAAAATGTGAGTCTCTTTTATATAGAGTGAAGGAGGTATGGGAGGTGGAATGCTGTCATCAAATGCTGACATGAATTTAGCCATTGAATTCAGCCATTTGAATGAAGGAGGTTACAATAGTGAATGACAATCATGGTGAGGGGTTACGGGAGTTACGAAATTCACACATCAATACATCTATTGATTGTGGTGCGTCTAGATACAATGAACTCGGGACATGCTCGGTTGCCTCGAGAGACCCTCCGGTAGCCCCGATTTCATTCATCCGCAATTCCGTAAAATTTTCAACATATCTAACTATGTCTCCATTTCACTTTAGTGGTCAATAAACCATTTTCATATAAAACCACCTTTTTTAATAGCAAAATAGTGTAGAGGTACACAAAACTAATATGAGTCAAACTCTTTTGATTCGAGCTTAAATGTTGGAGTCCGTTGGTTCGCTCAAGAATGCTAGAGGATTTTGTTTTAAAAATCCTTTTCCAAAACATCAAGTGAATTCAATCACTTTCTACATAGCAAGTACACATAGCACAACCAAGATTTTAGAAATTCCACACTTAACCTCATTTCATCGTTTTCGTGTGTCATTGTCGTTTCATCATCATGTACTTCGAGCAATTGCTCCTACCGGGCCAATTAAAGGATTCCAATATCCTCTGCCTAACACCTCACTCGTCAGTGGGTCTAGAATAAGTTTTGAGCAATTACTCCTGCCGGGCCAATTAAAAGATCTCGATATCCTCTGTCAGGCACTTTACACATTGGGATGTCTTGAAGTCACCAATATGAGCATTTAGCTCCTGTTGGGCCAATTAAAGGACCCCGACGTCCTCTGCCGGGCCAATTATAGAATCCCGATATCCTTCACGTAGTAAATCAACCCTTAGTTCTCATCAATCAAATAACTTCACATCAACTCATCTAATGCATATCAATACCGCAACAATGCATATCATTTTATACCACACAAGTTCTTACATGATTAGCTATTCTCATTTCTTGTTTCAATATATATACATAGCCAACCGTTTCACGTCACATTTCCTGTTAATCTCATCATTAATCTTGTCACCAATCCATTTATTCTACTACTAAGTATCTACTAATTAATCACAAACTCAATTTCATGCAAGTAGCTAGGAACAACGACTTCACCTCTCAATTTATAGTTCAAAAGGAAATTAATATCTGTAACTCACATTTTTATTTTATAACTATAATCAATCTTCGTCATTCAAGTATCCTCATTCCAACTTCAACGTACAATCCACCATTTCTACCCATATTTTCTCTGGGTATCAATGAAAATTTCCCAAGCATGCTAGCCTTACCACTTATGGCTAGTTAGACCCTTTCAAATAATTAAACGAACATAGGGCATCCATGTCTCACTCAAGTGAATTTAAGGGAAAAGGATGCCAAGTGAATACCAATATATATCCACCCCGAAGACCTAGAATCATTCGTGAGGTTCAAACATAACCTCATAACCTAACCCCTCGAGTTAACATAAAACCTTACAACAACCGATCTTATTTTGACCATAACATTTTATTGGTTTAGGATTAGACAATGAGGCCACGACCATTAGAAAGTTGACCTTCCGTACATCAATTTCAATATAAAATTTATCCAAAATAGAGTCCAGATGAAAAAGTTATGCCCTTTCAAAGTTTTGCCAAAAATGTAGATATTTCATTTCCTACCGGTAGGACACAACCTCCTACCGACGGGAGACCAAAATTTCACAAAATGACACTACTGGACAGCGTTTCTAAAGTAGGGACATAACTCCTACTGGTAGGACTTGGGTTTTCAGTGCACGATTTTTAATTTTTGACAAATTTCAACAAGCATTCCAGGGTCGATCAAGCACCACTTTTTGTCACCAAATCAACTCAAAGACATACAAGGGGAGCGAGAAAACCCTACATCAAGCCTCGTGATCAACACTCACTAAATTAGTCAAGCCCTAGAACTCCAAACTTCAAAATTAACCAAGAAACACACCCTCCAAAATCGAATCAATCGAGTACGAACTTGAGAACACAATTATAGGAAGATTAAACACATAATCAACCCATAGGCATGTAGAGAAAGATGAGAAATCCCTACCTCAAAGATTGAAATTAAAACTCCAAGAATCTTTAGGCGAAACCTCTCCCGAAAACACCTCCTCCAAGCTTTCCAATGCAATCAAAGGCTAGAACTCGACTCTAGGCAAAGAATGCTCCAAGATCCCTTGGTTAATTTGAGATTTGGGGAAGAAATTTGGTGAGGGTACGAGAGAGTGAGAGAAGCCGAGAGAGAGGGAGTACGAGAGAGAGAGAGAGAGAGAGAGAGAGAGAGAGAGGGAAGAGCGGGAGTGTGGTGGAATATGATTCTCTACCACACACTCCCCTTGTTTATACCACTACACATTTCAATCACACTTGCACCCCAAATTTCCAATTCCTATCACATAAATCCCAAACACACATTTACATTATTTCATAATTCTAACTTTTATTTGAACATTAAAATTATTGAAATTAAACATGGGTCTCTATAGGTCTATTGAACTAACAATATGTATTTATTTATAACTAACAATTATGGTTGGACTTGCATATGCTTCACCGACTTCTGATAATTTGATAAATTTCTCGCCGGTCTATCGATTCTTCATCTGACTTGAATTTTTTATTTATCTTATTCGGGTGCAATAGGGCTTTTTTTTTTTTTTTTTTTACTACAGTAATTATGTTTTGCCACGTTTGAACACTATTTCCCATTCATTTTGTCAAAAAATTGTATACAACACTTTCAAAACTAGGTTGGCACACTAGGTTGGCCTTCGTAGTCGATTGCGATATTAATGGAACGTTATCAATTGTGGAACTACTGTACCTATAGGTTCGCCTACTTTACTTATGAAAGATAATGAGAATGGGTTATTCAAAAAGGAAAAGGCGCTACTTAATTTCGCAAGCCTTTGTCATTGTCAGTCATCTAAGTAGGACTAATGGCATTTCCGCAGCCTGTAACACATGATTATCAAGCCGTGAAGGCCCCTTAATTTACTGATTTACAAACCTACCGTAGGCCCTATGGGGAAGTTAAATAGCAAAAGGGAATTCTTGAATTTCTAAGATCAAAGGGCCTAGAACCAAAGGAGAGAGGGCTAACAACCTATTTAGTTGATCTCAAAGAGCCTGTGGTATTCTGAAGGTGTAACCTAGGCAACAAAAAAAGGGGCCGATACTTCAACTAGAGGAGCAACTAGTTGGTTCACCAAACCCCGACCCAGCATCACATGTTCTCCAGGTCTGATGGGATCCAGTGCTCAATTACCAACTCCTCCCGGAATTGCATTATCGGAGCCGAGCCCAAGAATGGCTGTTAGTGGACACCCACTCAGCAGCCCTTTATATTCTCACCAGGACAGGTTCAACAGACTAACCAACCTAGGATTCAGATTCCTCAACCACAAGCACCAACAGGAGAAGGCACGAGACCTACACCTCCCCAAAAGGAACAAAGAAAGTTTTATCCAGTCCCGGGAATAAGAGAACTTTCTCTTACAGGTATTCACTCATCCCCTCTCAGTGGAAGAGTGAGTAGATAGCAGAAGTTCTTTCATTCCTCATTCCTAGGATATTAGTGAAGCTTGCCCATTAGGGGTGTTCTCACATGTGCTATCAATAAGAAGGAGCAATTTCCCTGATAGGCTAAGCCAGAAAGAGAGAAAGAGAATATTAAAAGGCTACGCACCTTGGTCTTGGTCCAAAGCGATCCGGTAGGAATTTAGCTCTCCTTTTTATCCTTTCCCGCATCTCAAGTTCAAAATGGTATTTATCGCTGGACTCGAATCCTTCATTTGTTTGGACGTGTTAGCTGTCTCTCTATGCAAAGCCGGCCCAAGACTAAGCCCCACAAGACCTCGGGCTTGGGCAACCCCCCACCATGGGGCAACGAAAAAAAAATGTAAACCCAATGTAACCTTAATTTTATTTATTTATACTTGTATGCCCTTCTATTTTCTATGACTTAATAGTAAGTGGACAACCAAGTTTGGAATTGGGTTTGGGCAACACAAACATTAAGGCCGGCACTATCTCCATGTGTAATAGGTCGATGTAACAGTTGTATTAGTTAAACATGGTAGCTTGTATCCTTCATATTAATTAGGGGTGTCAAATAGGCGGATTTGGGTCAAAATGGGTAAGTTGCAAGTGGGTTGGATATTTAATGGGTCATTGACCCATTTAGACCCATTAATTATGAGTCTAATTACCTATACCCAACTCAACCCAACCCATTTATTTAAGAGGAAACCTGACCCGCCCATTAACCCAATTACATATTATATACTAAAATGACTAAAATACATATGTACACTAAAATGACCATATTACCCCTGTAAATTTAAAGGTCTAAAATACTATGTACACTAAAATTACCATACTATCCCTCTACTACAAAATGACCAAATTACCCCTGTACACTTTGTTACCATATTGGTCACTCTTATTTTCCGAATTGCAGCGTATCCAAGTGGCTTTTTTTTTTTTGTCTTTATTCAAATATTTTTCGCATTTGTTAGTTTTTTGTCAAATTTTTGAGGATTATTGCTTTGTCATGACGAGAAGAATCTAAAAAGTAAAAAAATTATGATCGAAATTCATATTTTTTTAATAAAGACAAAAAAATTGGCTTATTTTTGTCTTCATTCAAAAAAATTAGGTTTCGGTTATAATTTTTTACTTTTTAGATTCCTCATGTCGTGTCGAAGCAATAATCCACAAAAAATTAATAAAAACAAACCAAAGCGAAAAAATTTGAATAAGGACAAAAAAAAAGCCATGAACAAGCCAACTTTCCATTCATAAGTTGAATTTTCCATTCGATCAGAATCAAAACTAACCCGTTGCGAGATGCATATATCTTTTTTGTCTTTATTCAATTTTTTCCCGTATTTGACAGTTTTGCGTCAAATTTTTGTGACTTTGTGATTGGTCTTGTTGAGAAAAATTGAAAAAGTAAAAAATTATTATCGAAACTCATAAATTGTTTTCAAAAAGACAAGAATAAGTATTTTTTTTTTGTCTTATTGACTTATTTTTGTCTTTATTGAAAATAGTTTCGATCAAATTTTTTTACTTTTCTGATTCCTCTCGTCGAAACAAATCAATAAATCACAAAAGTTTGACATAAAACAAAAAATATGCAAAAAAAATTTGTATAAGGACCAAAAAATAAGTCAATTTTTTAATCTAAACCCTATGCGGGACTACCATGAAAGAAATTTATTCACGGCAGAGTACAATTTCACCGGTCCATTCACGCAATCAATGGATGAGATGTGTTTTCAATTTTGAACGGTCAAAATAATTGTTACCGGTCACAATTGGTTTTTAATCCGGACCGTCCCAAACATTTTTGGACGCGTGGAATTTAGCACAGAACAATTGAATATTTGAGAGAGAGAGAGAGAGAGAAGGCCATACTCCTCGGCTTCCCAATTGCAAAAGAGACGGGAGACCTAGTAATTGGTAAAGATGCAGGAATTTAGTGGGTTTCTTTCATTACCCATTGGGTCATTTAAGTTAACCCAATTAAGACCCAATTAATAATGGGTTAGCTAGGTTTGGATCCATTCTTACCCAACTAATAAATAGGTTGGGTTAGATTTATTTTTTAGTTGATGGGTATAAGTTTGTTAATGGGTTTGGGTTCAATTTACCACCCCTAATATTAATGAATTTCTTATTGATTTCTTTAAAAAAAATACTTCCAAAACTTCCCACCCATCATTTTCAAAGT
The DNA here is from genome assembly GCA_019656275.1 of Rhododendron kiyosumense. Taxonomy (NCBI): domain Eukaryota; kingdom Viridiplantae; phylum Streptophyta; class Magnoliopsida; order Ericales; family Ericaceae; genus Rhododendron; species Rhododendron kiyosumense. Next base: position 20,191 of record BPLS01031126.1, read on the forward strand.
TAGTAAACATTCTGCTTCTATTGGATTGGAAGGTATAAATAGTACCAATCAAAAACTATAAACTGTTTAAGAATAGTACCAATCAAAAACTTCTCCAAAACTATCTGTGCATGGAGTATGTACTCCATTGTCTGTGCAGCTAGCGCAATTTATTTTTCCTAAACTTTTCCCAGTTGCTAGCGAAACAAGGGAAAATGACGGTCCAGAATATGTTTTGATAATTAATACCGGCCAAGGACATTCTAAAAACAATTATTAATGCTGAAAATGTCCTTAGCAGGTATTAATTATTAAAACACGTCATTGACCGTCATTTTCCCATGAAACAAGTCTTTGAGGTTGGATTAAGTGTGGGCCCGTGACCCGTAAAAGCATAGGCTTAAGTCCAAGGTACTAAGGCCCATTTCTGAAACTTAGAGAACCCTTCAAAAGTAAAAAATGTTAGAATATATGATTTTGGTAAAGAAAATGAATGGTCCAGTTCCACTCCACAGCATTGTAAATCGCTGGATCATTCATTCATTTCCTTTCAAGAACGATTTTATGGATCAAGAGTCATCACTCCAGTCTTAGTGCTCTAACTTAGTTTCTCTTTTAATCTATCAAGCCAATCTCTAGCGAGATTCGATCACAAATTAAGCCGAGCTGCCGAGCATCAACTTTTTTCCCCCTTATGTTTTAATTGTATATAATTATGGAGTAGATAGTCTGCATACAAGGTTATCGAGCCAAGTTGGACTAGTTTTGGAGGGATAAATAAAAAGATTTTTATGGCGTCAAAGTGATTAAGCTTGTTTCATACTCCTCCTAGTCCTAGTAGATAAAAAAAAGAAACTTCCAATTATCAAAACAAATACAAATAGACAGAAAATCACGGCAAGAAAGCTATAAAATCTTGTTTTCTTTCATTTATACAGCACCAAGAACTATGCATGAACACACTTTACTACACACTATAAAAGGACCATTTTACCCTTCAATAAAACCAACCATTGAATTGGCATGCATCTTCCCTTCCCTTCCCACATTGAAACACCACCTCCAAATTTAATGAAACTCCACCTCCAAATTTAATGAAACTCATGGACTTCTCTTGAACTCCCCCACCACCTCCCAACCCCATTAAGGCCATAATGAAATCATGACAAAAGAGAACAAACAGCATTACACATCTTCTACTGCTGTAATACCAACTATTTCCAACCTTGTTTTTGCTGATTCCACCGAATTCCTCTCCACTCACCCTTAGAATCATACGTTGTCAGTTCAAAAACAAGACTGGAAATAGCAACCTCCTTGCAAGAAACAGAGGAAGCAAAACAAAGAAATCCCTTTCGAATGTTGCACAAACTATTTCCAAGCATGGTTTTGCTGATTCCACCGAATTGTCCTCCACTCTGTCCCTCAGAAGTCAGAACCGAACATGTTAGTTCAAGAAAACAGGTGCGGAAGTAGCAGCCTCCTTCACAAGCCACAGTCGAGAAACAGAGGAAGCAAACGAAGAAACCCCTTTCTTTTTTCCTTGCTTACTACACAAAACTATTTCCAACCTTATTTTTCCTGATTCCACCAAAGTTTCACTTCACTGTCGACTAGAGCCAGACATGTTAGTAGTTCCAAAAACAAACTTGGAAACAGCAATCTCCCTGCAAGAAACGACCAAGAAACAGAGGAAGCAAACTCCAGACAAATTGAGATACTATTAACTCCCTTCTACACAGACTACTACTACTACTACTACTACTACTACTTCCCATCATGTTTTTGCTGATCCCACCAACAATTCTACTTCACTACCACCCAAGACCAGACAAATCAGTTTGAAAACGAGCGTGGAAGTAGCAATCTCCATAACAAGACAGGGTTTCAGTAACAGAGGAAGAAAACCAAGAGCTCTTATTTTTCTATCTATATATTGAGGACTAGAACTATCATATAAAAGGAAAAAGAAAAATATCAAGAAACGGGAGGAAATTAAGAACGAGATGAGTTCTTGAATTTTTTTTTTTTATAGGAATCAAAACGAAGTGGGTTGTTTTTTTCTAGTTATGAAGAGGGTTGGGGCCGGAAGGGACCAATCTCTTCTCCACACCGTATCTCGGATCGATTTCGTCTTGCGGTGATGGCGGTGGAGGCGGTGATAAGGGCGGTGGCGGGAGGTGGCGGCGGATTCTTGGTGGCTCGTAGCAAATGGTACGTGGGTTAATGAGTTGGGTAGTTGATAATGATGATGAGAATACGAGTAGAAGAAAAAACGTCGCAATTTGAAGCCAAGTAATGGGTTTCATGGTTGGAGAGCGAGAGATCTTCATTGGGTGCGATTATGTCTAGAGAGAGAGAGAGGAGGAGTTGGAAAAGAAGAGGTGAGAGAGACTGAAGGAGATAGAGGAGGGGGTTATAGCAGAGGCATGGGACACATGATGAAATTAGTGATTGGGAGCGGAAAGCGACTTTCGGGAGTCGGCAATTGAGAGTCCTGATCATGAAAGGGGTCACGCTTATTTCGAGTATTGTGCGTATCTCTACCTACGAACATACCTACATATAAATTCACTTACATAAACTCCAACGGTATTGATAATACGACCATATATTAGACAGTATCATTCGACGATATATTGGTAAATAACTATACCGAATGTCCAAAATCTCAATATGTATACAATGCATGAAGGCCAATTATGGACGGAGGGGGGAAAGGTCATAGTTTATCCGGGCGAAGTGAGACTACTTAGACTCCAAATTGTCGTAAATTCAAATAAACATTAAATATGGGTCCTCAGATTTATTTGTGTCTCTCTCCCTTAGACCCTTAACAAACATGCTCTACCGGTACCTCGATGGGCTCCATCAAAATATCATTTTTGTGATTTGAATCGGTACCTTAAAAGAGTCTTGCCAAACAGGCGAACACTACATTTCTATAGAGTTCATTGAGATGCACTACACCACTTAATAAGTTACGGCGCGCATTACAAGGATCCCTTGTACAATTTACATGGCGATGGAGATGGAAAACAGAGAAGAAGAGAAAGAGAGTGCTTTGTTTTTATAATACTAAATTAAATGTGAAATCAATCTATTTGTCCCAGAGAGCGATTTTACTTACATTTTACGGGAAAAAAACGTAAAAATAATCTGCTTTTAGCATTTGTTGTACAGAAGGTAAAATCCCAGATGTCAACAGGGAAAATGGAAAATCAACTAGGAGGAAAAAGATATGATGGGGTACAGAACAGTTGGCGGAGCAATTCTGGTACTTCTGGCCAAGTTTTTGTTGACTAGCCAACCAAACGACGTGCGCGTTGATTTGCACCTTTGACTCGAGAGTTCAGTTCCTCCACATCGTCGTGAAGGTGATCAAGGGCCTTATTTTGCCTGCATTGGCACCAGGTTACTCAAAATATATATGTGCTAAACAGTAATTTCATCAGTACAAGCAAAATGAAAAAGCAAAAGTAACACTGAATTCGCGATACACATCAATCATCATCTTGTTAACGGAAAAAAAGAAAGATAAAAGTCAGTGTCGTTGCCAAAATTTTGTTGCCCTTCGGAAGTTATTAAACGAAAAAAGCTGGAAACACTTGACAAAACTGGGAGATGTATTTTTGGTGTTAGAAGACAACCATTTAGCCAAACTCAAAAACTTCTTTTAAAGGTTATCAGTTGGATATTGCTTTGAAAGCCAAATTCACTTGGGTTGTGTTTGATGCTTTGAACTTTGAAGGGAAAGAAAAGATTGGGGAAAATTTAGACACTGTTGACGGTCATTTTCCGATAACCTTTTAATTCAGTACACAATGGCTCCCCAAGTCCAAGATCCAAACACAGCCTTAAAGACCACGGTCCTTCTCTACATCTGTGACAGTTAATATGAGGGCCACTTCACTAAGATGCCTTTTAAGCAAAAAAGGAAGTATTTTCGATGTAACAAAGCTATTATGTTTCAGTTTACAACTGAAAAGCGAAAACCAATAAGAAAGTGGCAAAGATCAATCCAGAAAGGAACCATTCTAATGGGATAGAGAGAATGCAACTCACTTGTTAAGTTCAGTTCCCATGCCAACGGCCATACCCTTAAGGTCACCTAAGATGTCGCTTAGATCGGACAGTGCATCGTCTTGCTTCGCCTTCTCCAACTGGTTTCAACAAACGCAAGGAAAATGAGATCAATGACTCAACGAGCGCAAATTTTGTCCTCATAGACTTGAGAAATCAATAATCACAGACACGTATTGACGTACCTCAACTTGCTGTAAGGCGTTTGTTGGTTCAGGAGGAGGTGTCCGAGAAGCAGACCGTCCCTTGGGTGCTGGAGCTAAGCCCAACTTTTCCCGCTGCTCCTTGCTTTTCTTCTCTTTAAAATATTCATCTGGTGAACCGCATAACAATATATCAAATGCAGGAATAATCTCCAGGTCAATAGGCCATGCATCTTAATCACATTTCTTTACTTCCTCATACAAACAACATATGGTGCTATCACAATTGCAAACAAAAGAGAAATTGGTAGAGGAATGGACCAAACTACGCATGAATTAAATACGGGTTAAGAAGGGGGTGCTGAAACCTTTAGAGATCACAGGCCCTGAAATATCTCGCGTCTTCTTTGGCTTCCAAGGCATAGAGAACATGCCCCCAAGATTTCCCAACAACTTCTCGCCCTGAAATTAACATGCATCGAGAAATTAAAGTGCATGACTATCAAAGATGCTACCCGTTGGCCAATCACTAGTTAAAGACAGAAATCCAGAAAACTAATGAAAGTGAAAATCTAATAGAAGGCTAGCCATTGGGTTATATAGGCACTCCCTAAAGAACCCAATAAAACTTGAGGTCCAAAACTATCCTTGGGAAATAACATAACCTGTCAATGAAAACTTTTAAAGCATTCCAACTCAAAACTAACTGGTGATGACAGTAGAGGCTACCAGTCTCACATACTAATTTGGGATGTAGTATTTAAGTATTGTGGAACAAACTCTTATATATCTTCTCATCTGTCATTATTGAAGGTTCTTTTGTTGACTTAGTATCTACAATGCCTAAGGAATTGTGAGTAATTCTTCCTCATCGCTTGCAAAGTGATAGATACAGAAGGAAAGAATGAATAAGCCTATGATTGAGATTGAAAACTTGCAATTAATATCAACATCCCAATCCAAGGAACGTTGCTAAAAATGCATATTTGATTCCAAACAAATTTGGCTGCAAGACTATAGTAGCAGCATAGAATAGATTCCTTGTGGAGTTCTCTAATTCCTGATTCTCAACTGAAATGAAAGTGGCTGAAGAGTGAACATGATTGGTATAAAACCTTGTAAGGTTTTCGTAAGAAGCTCTACTAGAAGAATGCTATAAAGTCAGTGCTACAACCTCATTTCAAGACTCATTTTATAGTTTAGTGAAAAAAAATATAGCACAGAGATGCATGGAAGGATACACAGAGCATAAGAGAAAATTTTGTATTGTGGTCGTTACACGCACAACTGAAGCAAAGAAAGCTAGTATAGTCCAAAAACCAGTTACACATACACTGCAGATGTAACTTATTCGGTGTTAAGTATCCGTGAATTGATGCACTTGTGGTTCTAATGTAAGAACGATATCCCAGTGTTCATAATTGTTCGATGTCTAGACACACTTAAAAGCAGAGTTGTGCTCTATGTAAAGCCTTCTTTAAATTGTACGGCAAAGATAAATGACCAAAACTGTACTCAACCACATCAATGTTACCGAGAAAGTACCAAATGAAAAGTTCTCATTCTGTTTCAAGCAAAAATAACCTCCAAGTTTTGGGGGTATTTGGGAGCCAATTATCTTTAAGATTTTGGTTTCTGGATCTTAGATCATGAATTTTTGGATCAAAATACGAATCTCTAAAAGTGTTTGGATGATATAGGCATAATAGATTTTTGCAGAATAGTGGGGTAGAAAACAATATTGAGAATCCGAAAAACTCCTCTCAAGGTTCTTTTCGGATTTTGCATTCTTGGGTTCATGACTGATAATGCATTTTGGCTCATTCCACAACCAGTGGCCAGCCAAACGGCTAGAATGCAAAAATGCAAGATCCATACTGCAAAATACATGTCTTTTAAAAGAGAATTCCACTTGCGTTCCAGAGCCAACCATGCAGCTATGACACTAATAATCTACAGAATTTCATTTTGCTGTTGTCCAGCAACATTTAAATAAAATTTTGTGAGAGAAAATGATGTTACCTTCTGCAAATCTTTGTCCATATCAGTGGCCATCACATGGGTGCGATGGATTTGCTCACCCTGCTGATGCAAAGTGTCCAGGGTCCTTGTGGCATCCTGTCTGATATCCTCTGCAATTTTCAGGCAATTGTTCACTGACTTAGAAGTATCCTCAGCCCTGTTCACAGCATAACTCTCTAATTCTTGCACGGACATGCTATCCAGGTCTTCTGAGTCACTATAACCTTTTTTGTGTTTGTTCCTAACTGTCTTTCTCCGACCATCATCATCATTGTCAAAAGGGTTGGACTTGCAGTTTGGAGTAAGGAGCACGGGTTCAGAAGAAGTTCTTCTCCCAATTTTTCTCTTTGCATCCGATTCGGTATCAGAGTCCAAAGGGTTAGAACTTGAAGGGTTAGAAACCTTATTGCCCGGTGATTTCATAAACCCAAACATCTTTGAGGATAAGAAGATAATATAGACAACAAATGAAGGCAAGAGCTCGGTTCAAAGGAAAGATATCAAGAGAGTATGCGATGGCAGGGTACGAAATCCGATAATTGCATCTGAGGAAATCCAAATGAAAAGGAAAAAATCCATTAGTAACAACGTTCTTTGCGTTCTTCACAGATTAACAGCCTTTGTGTTTGTGTGTGTAGAAGTAGCATCTCCAAAATAGTTTTGTCTCAAATGTACAAAAATTGATCAGACACTGAAAGACTAACTGCAAAAGTATCACCTTTTACGAATCTTGAAGTAGGAATTATCATGGAAGGAAAACATGTGATGCATAGGAAATAGAGGGAATTTAAACAAAACTAAGTGAATCTTTGGCTCTTAGAATCTCCTCCTTAGGTTGGCAATTGTGTGCGACAAATACTTATTCATTTGTAATCTTGCATGCCACATCGAGTTGAGACAAGCTTTTACTTTAGTTGATGTAATTGAGAGTTAAAGTACAACGTCATTTATAGTAAACCTGTTCCAAATCTTCCTATAAGAACATTCACAAATTTGCTTAGGCCTATGGATACTTGGGGTTCTGAAGATCTCCCAGTGTGATTTCATCTTTCTACATTCGAGTTGATGAGCTTTGATGGCGATTTCGAAGCTAATGGAGAGCTGGGGGGAGGGGAGGATTGTGAGGGGTATACCTAGGCTAAGGTCGGTGTTGATGATTTGAGCTAATGTTTTTCAAAGTCTGCGGTTGATTTCGATAGGCTTGAGGAGAGCTCGCAGATTCAAGGGTTCTGCGAAGCACAAGAAGCCACAAATGTAGACATAGCAAGGGAAGCTTAGGTCCTTAGCCCTCCAAATTGTGAGAAAGGGAGAGAAAAGAAAGGATTGTAGTATTCCAGTGAGATTATGAGAAACAAAATGAAACCCATGAAGATTCATCGTTTTTTCTTTACTTCTTGTCCTTTCTCACCATTTCTCATTTCTTTCGGTCATCCAAATAACTGAAATAATTATGCTATTGCTACCGTTTATTTTCTCACCCTTTCTCACCATCCAAAGAAGCCGTACAAAATAAGTGAAATAATTATGCTATTGCTACCGTTTCTTTTCTCACCCTTTCTCACCATCCAAAGAAGCCGTACAAAATAAGTG
>BPLS01031129.1:0-20090 GCA_019656275.1 Rhododendron kiyosumense
TTTTTTTTTTTTTTTTTTGTAGTATGTGTGTAGTTGGGTGTGGAGTCTGCACTTGTTATTTTGTTTTCATTGATGAGTTGCTGCAAGTCAGTTGTATAGCCAAGGCCAAATCCCTGGATTGGTTGCTGATTGGTTGAGCTTAATAAAAGTAGTGTACTTGTCAAAATGAAAAAAGAAATATATCACTAGGGCAATAGGACTCACATCTTGTAGTAAAAAACAGTCGCTTCTACTGACTTGGAAGAGGGGATGAGGTGCTTGTCAATTATAGTCAGAATGTCATTGCAAATCTTTGAAAGCTCCTCCTCAACCTTTTGGCGATAACCCTTGATGATCTTTACATTGTGATCATTTCCCTTAGACTCTTCCTTCTGCTCAATTGAAGACATAATACGCCATGATGCTCTCCGGGCACCTATAACGTTCTTGTACCCCACGGAAAGCAGGTTTCTTTCCTCCACAGTCAGCTCCACATCAAGTTTTGCAACGTTCTTCATACTCTCAACCATTTCTGCAATAACGAAAAAGGATAAAGTTTGAAAGTGACACCATGACAGTGGAATATAATTGGCCAATAATTTGGACCATAAAGTTAATTTACTCTTTCTATTGGAACGAAGTACTTACAAACATATACAACATACACAGTCTCATTGTTTGACGGAAACTTTCTACTGTTTCAATGATCTTATATCACGAGCACATAACTTAGCAATCAATGTTTTGCCACAAGAGAGATCACATTTCATGATCTCGTACTAAAGCTTCACAAAGAAATTTGAATGTTGAAATGTGTTAGCATCCACAGTTCATGTAAAAGTATGGAGTGGCACTGTGGCAGAGACACTGACCCTGACACCAAGAGGGGCAAATGCTCCTCCTCAATTTCCCAAAATAATTTCTCCTATGATTGTGGACATGTATTGGATTTGCCACCTCTGAAATGTCATACGTGCCCCTGTAAAAATTTTGTCGCGCTTCTTTTCTTGTAGTTTTCCACTAGATCCCCAGGAACTCGCTGCTTTCAAATTTCACTTTGCTAGAAAAATCCGCCTTTATACAATCCTCTAAGCATCCATACAATTCTGTCTTCTTTCTTAAGCCACTGCTTACCTATTACCACCACTATGGTCCAACTTTTAGCGCCCCTCCTTGTATTTGAACGGATTATGCCTATTATTATCCTACTTAGTGTGTACAAATTGATGACTCTTTTCTCAAATATCAGGGGTTGCCAATCCCTACGTTACCAGGAACACGGATCATTCCAGCACAAGGTATGGGAACGGGGGATCATGGTACGCCACATTCCCAAATAGGAGTCCGCTTCTAGAAATGACAATAGCAAAGTGTACTTATTTCACTGATCAACGTCCAACAAAATAGAGTATCACTTGTCCAATTATTCCTATAAAATGGTTTTTTAGAAGTATAATGACAAATGATTATTTATCTTACTACAGCTTCAATCTATCTAATTTTGTAGGAAAAACTTTGGAGAGCTAAATTTACATTTTGGAACTTAGGTGTACCATGTTTCAGAACATAAGTTCCAATACGCAATTTGCTAGGGTATTAGCGTTTTCTGGTAACATGGGTCAATAGTTTGATTTAATGATCTTGTTTCAAGCTATTTTTGTTCGATAAGTTCTATGGCTCCACCTCTCTATTTGGACATTGAGTAATGCACATGCATGCATGGTATGATCATAATGAACCAAGGCAATTTCAATTACGGGTCACTAAACGATCCCAATCATTGAATCTCTACCATTTAACCAATAAGTTTCTCAACTCAATAATAGAAATACCAATCAGATCAATCAACACTTCTATCTCACTTCTCACATTAATCAAAACCAAAATACGAATATATATTTCCTCCCAGAGAATGCTATGGTGGACACTAAAGCAATGTTACGTATTTTTTTTTTTGTAGATACGATTATGTGTGTACGGTAGAAAAGTGAAGCTATGGTATTTATGGTCATCTATTAATTCCATGGTTCATGTATTATGCATTTCTTAGGTTTGATTTGTCACGTACTTTTTTTGGTTCATTTGTGAAGACTTTTTTGGTTGATCAACTTCTTAAGTTTCATTTGTTACAACTTTTATGGTGTTTTTTACAAATGGGTGCATACGGTATGGACAGACATATAACATATTACGAATCATTTTGACTAATTACGAAAATATTTGATGTTAGTCACGAATCATATTAGTAAAAGTTACCCAAATAAAAAGAACCTCAAGTTTAACAACGAAATAAGTCAACTTTGCACCACATTTACAAATGACGCAACGTTACGATAATCAAATCAAGCAAATCGGGAAAGATCCAATCATATCATAAATCAGATTAGAGAGGTTGTTATACTTGAGATCTTAATCAAATAGTACCTTGAAATATGCACAATTCAAAATTTTCTCCAATTCAGGAACTTTTGTTATTATTCAGAAACATGCATGGGTACACATTCAAGGTACCATTGCCACATGCTGACATTCAGAAAGCATTGGAAAATTATCCATACAAGCGATTTGTACGTATATACATAAGAAAGGAAATCAACGGTCAAAAGAGAGCTAATTCGTTTCGGAATCAGAGAGAGAGAGAGACCTTCATAGCGCTCGGCTTGTTCAGCGAGCTTGGCCGTGTAAACGTGAGCCTCTCTCTCCTTTTCGGTCGACATTGTTGAATGATGGCGCCTGAGAGAGAGGATGCAGCGGATGGACGAACTTGAAGCTGGAGAGTTGTTTACAGACGGTTTCCTGCTGCGTTTAAGAGAGAGGGAGGGAGGGAGGGAGAAATGGAGGAAGTTAGTTGGGAAACGAAGACCGGATCTCGACCGTTGGATATAGGTGGAAAGTTAATACCTCAGCCTGGAAAGAGTAATTATTTAGTGATCTTGGAGCACCACTGCGTGATTGACCAATGCCCATTTCAATATTGAATTTTTATCCGCGTGTTGGGAGCACCTAATACTGTTTTGTTTGTAGCACATGAAGAAGAGGAATGAAGGGGAATCATGACGACCAGACCAAAAACATTGCTCGAAGGTTAATCTTAAAGTCACCGCTATTAAAGTTTTATTAAAATCAAATATGTGTCGCTCATGTGTTTGTCGATGTCCGATCAATCACATCTTTCAGTGTTAGATGGCAAACTCAACGAGCCTAAACACAGGAAACACAAAATGGTCTCAGACGTAAGTGCACAACATTCTGCAAGCCCTCAAGTCTCCTAGGATAAGGCCCCTTTATCATGATATGTTTGGTTTGCATTTTTGTGGGGGACTCAAAAGTAATTTCAGACTAGCAAGGGCTGCAAACAAGCCGAGCTTTATCAAGCTCAAGCTCGGCTCGTTTACTAAAACAAGCCAAAACTTGAGTTTGAGCCTTAACAAGCCGAGCTTAGTCATTTACTAAACGAGCCTTTTTAATTGAACAAAGCTTCTTTCAACGGACCGAACTTTTATTGAACGAGTCGAGTGGACTAAACGAGCTGATAACTTGAACTTGAGCTCGGCTTGTTTACTAAACGAGCTGAGCCAAGTTCGCAAGCTAGCCCTAGCAGGGGCCCAATATGAGGGTTATTCCAAACCCCGGGTGTTGTGAACAATCCAACCGTAAGAGACCGAAATAACCAAATACATGTCCCGTTATTGTGGAAATGCCCTTCACATAAACCCTCATTTGGCCAAACAAGATCCTCACCCCTCTCTCTATACGCGCAATCGGAGCAAACCCTCGTCGCCCTTAATGAGAAGGAGACTAGAACTTTCTCCGACAGACGACGGACCAGACCATTAATCACCTGCGCGGAGTCCTTAATGACAACAATACTTGCTCACTGATTCATTGGGCGAAATAAGGACGAGAGAATTATCGCATTATACGGCAAACATCTTACAATTCATGGCCATCACCCCTCTCCAATAGTAGAGGTTGTGCATTACAAAATCACAATTAATTACAAAATTGACAAATAGATATAAAAACACAGAAAAAAAATAAAAAGATAAAAAGAGGAACAAGACATTGAAACAATGGTAACAAATGAATGGTTACATCGTCCAACTTTAACCTTCAACTCTACACTTTCAAAATGGCTCCTTTCAATATCGATGATCTTTGCCAAAACTCCTAGATAAAAATCAAGTTGAGTTTTCTTCTGGCATCGTCGATCATAGATTGTTATCATATCGACATGGATACTAAAACAACCGGCATCCTGCAGAAAATCCAAATATTTCTTAACTTTGCAATAAAAATAATCTGGTGTCCGCATAAAAGAAAAATAAGTTTTGGACTCTGATGGTTCATGGTAAGATAACTCACGGGAGAATTCTACGTAGAGCATTTTACATGAAAAAAAAAAAGCTCACTTTCTAGTGTTAGGGAAACGCTAAAAATTCTAACAAATCTAGTATGTCAGAAAGAGTATCCACTCTTGTAACAGTTGTATCCGGTCTTTTATCTATTGATCGCTAGAATCGGTCCAGAGCACTAAAAACTCTAACAAAGCTAGTATATAAGAAAGGGTATCCAATCTTGCAACAGTTTTATCCATCTAGTCTTTCATATTCTGATCACTAGAATTGGTCTAGAACTCCTGCCCCTCTAGAAACCCATACCCAACTTCTGGGATAAAGACTTGAGACAAAATGACATAAGCCAAAGTTAATCAGCAAATCATTTTAGGTTCTTGGTAATAAAAAAATTCCTCATAGAAACCCAGGTAAAATGTTTTATGATCAACCAAGCATTGTTTTGTTAGGCAACAAATCTGCCAATACCTAACAGGTACAATCACCTGTTTTGATGGGCAACAAAGCACACAATAACTGAGCAGGTACAATCGCTTTCTTAAGATTAAGCCATACTGAAGCCTGATAGTGTTCATCCATCTTAAACACCCCTAGCAATGGGAAAAAATCAACTCTTCTTCCTTGTCATCACTTGATTTTTCCGCGTATAAACATAGAGAGGATAAGAAACTGGAGAGTTCAAGATTTGCCAAATCTCCTCGAAAGTTGAGAGAAATTACCAGATGTTAAAAACCGGAGAGTCCAAGCAATCATTTTCTTAAAAATGGCTTTTGACAAACAAGTAACCGCTGGTCACTGCCATTCTGAAGGTCGATTACCCTTGCCTCCCATCGGATCTGTGTGGCGAGTGAACGTGCTTTCTCTATAGGCCCAAGTTTATCGCCAACTATAACCCATCCCTGCTAGCAAACAATTATATTACATATCAGAATAGTCTGTTTAACCATATGAAAACAGTAGAAAGTAGAGAAACATGCCACTGTCTAAACATGCACCTCCCACGAAATATGTTATAACCTTCTTTTTTTTAATAGCCCAAGTGGTATTTGGTAGCAATAAGTATTTTAAGATACAGTGAGTGGAAAATTTCCTACCAGCAGAAACCAAAACCATAGATGTACCCATATCTATGTTATAAAACATACACAGTTTTTTTACAAGATGTCTACGCATACAAGGTAACATCCACAACCATTCTATCATATTTTCGTATTAAGTTTGTATACATCAGATCATTTCTTTACTAAGAGATAAAGAGAATATTCTTCCAATAAATCTACCCCATCTCTCTCCACACTTTTTCAGCAATGTATCCCTATTTAAATGTTGCCTTTTATGATCAAATAAGAAAATGTCTCAAAATTGAAACTGACGGCATGCATAGATTACATTTTCCGGGCAGCGCAAAGAGGTAGAACAGGTAGCTCATTTAAGTTGAGACTACATTACGTTCCGATGTGCCTCAAGGCATGGGTTTCCGCTAGTATATTCATAAATATACACATACAAACACATCATAAAATAATTGGAAATACCTCCGGGCGTAGAATACGATCCATCTCCAAGAACAAGTTCATTATACTGCATCCTTCGGATATAAGGTGTGAGAGGAGCCCATTCGCATGAAGCATGTCATATGTTCGGGGATACGTGGGGAAAGGATCGCACCTATGCAAAAATGGAAATAAAATAGAAGTCAGAGCAAAAAAATTTTACATGCATGTACCCAGTATCCAAATGGTAGAGCTATTTAGTGCCGCAAATTAGATATTTCTATCATTCTATGTATAGACTACAGTTTTTTCTCCAGAGCCATAAACATCGGCATCTTACCAATTATGCAAAACACCGGCAAAACCTTGATCAAGTATCAGAGGAAGCGTATTACGCACCCCAAGGGGCACAACATTCATCACCCAAACTGATTGTTTGCCTTCAAGAAATGCAGCATTCAAACCCCCGTAATGAGCATTCATGTCCATCACGTTGCGTATCATGTTATATGGTGGTAATGGGTCTTCATCTCCTGGCCTCTTTGGATGGTCAGAGAAAATCAAGGGTGTAAGCAAAGACCAATAGTTTCTCACTACTGATTTCCAATTTTCAAAGTCTTCATAGAAATCATTAGGTTGAACTCCTGTAATAACACAATTGAATCAATAAAATAAATATGTTGAGAGCTAACAAGGAAGATTCACAAGGAAACTATAGCATCAACAACTATGTAAAGATTAAAATATAACAGATAATTAAAAGGTTTACGTTAGAATAATACTTGCCATGAACTTCAAGCTCAGCTGGACTCAAAAGGAAACCAGAAGACCTGTTCTGAACGGGAGTCCAGCGTTTACTGGTGGTCCCACTAATACAAGGTACCAGGGTTTGATAATATGATTGAGCATCCTGGCCTTCTTTACAAAGAGGTCTAGTACTCTTCTTGCTAGGAAGGAGGGAGCATCAAAAACCACAATGAGGGGCTTTAGTACAAATGAAGGAAACAATAAGGAAAAGAAAAAGAAATAAGGGGCCATTGCAGATTAAACATGTGAACCCAAAACACATATATGGCTGTAGTCAGAATCTATGCAATGATTATTTACGGAAGTGTGTATTGAAGTTACTGGTCTCACCCAGATGCATAGCAATAAGCATCCACAGTTTTTTGCCAGATAAAAGTATCATCTTGTTGAGCCAATAGACTCCAACAGAGTTTTTCCGTGAGTTCTTCAATTGGTTTCAACATGCTTTTCCTTTTTGTTCTCAATGAATTTCCATGCGGCTCAGTTGCTGGTGAGGTTAAAACAAAGTAACCTCCAGGCTTGAGTACCCGGTCAACTTCGATGAGAAGCATCCCATCTGAGAGAAAAAATATCATTAGTGTGGGAAAAAATTTAACTATGTAAGACCAAAATGTCAGCTTCCTACGTATACCAAAATAAACAATAAATTTCAAGATAAACTCAGTTACAACAGCAAACAACTACTAGCAAATAGACTGATTAACAGGAAATTGACAAGCTAACAACGATTCAGCCACTATCGCAATAACAAACTTGGTTCAATGGTGTCGTCAAACTGATAACTGGAAATACATTGTTATATTATCAGCTTCTTAAATTATTTTTAACACTAATAGAATAAAGAGAACTTCAAATTTAAGTGCTTACTACAGTGAATTGCATAGTTACCAAATTAGCAGCCTATTAAACTACAAATTTGGTGATTATGCCAGACATACAGTCCAGGCCTTCACTTCAGCCATTACAAAGATAAGTGTAACAAAACCATACAAGCCATTTGGATAAGTTTTTGTGCGTTGTAGGGCTGGAGTGGGTTAATTTAAAACACTATGTGTAAAAGTTCTAAGAGTAAATAGTCGTGGGGGCACTAAACATCTCTAGTATTTTCCAAAAAACAAATGAAATTTTAATGTTATGCTAGGTGATGTCGTCCGACGCGACGCGGCCACACGCAACATTGATATAACTACAACCCCCCAAACCTGTCGAGTTCTTGAAAACTGTCCCTAAACCATGGCCGCCAATAAAGAGCATGCCTTGGACTGTTTAGTGCAACTTCATTGTGAAACAGAGTTTCAATGTGTGATTCAAAGGTTCATCAAACCCGCGAATGGTAACTATATTGAAGAGGGCGAAGAATTATTAGTTTTATTGGAAGGGGTTCGCCTTAATTTCCTTGGAAGGGAAGAGGCCATGCATGCTGGGAGCTTCATCCATTTAGCCGATGAATCAATCCAACAGTGCAAAACATTTTTTACGAGTATGCAGGACAATTTTTTCCTCTTATAACTATGAGCATGTGGTACAATTTTTATAGAAGCACATAGATGATGACAATAAATAATTCCTACTTGTAACACAGAATGTAAGTTTCGCCCAATGCAGAATGTATGTTTCGCCATGTTGGCGTTAATCACTTAAGCTTCAATTTTCGGACTACAATTTAAGTTCACGCCTTTTCTGTCACAGGACAACATGAAATGTTATAGAAGTGAATGGATTGAACAGAAAACTCTAAACCTAATCCATATATCAATACAATGATAGTGTTCCTTCCATCACAACGGGATAACGCACAGCTCCTCCATCATCCAGAATACTTGTCACGAGTCAGAAGCACACTTTTGGTGGTATGGCTTTAGTTTAACCAGCAGTAGCTTTATTATGCCTCGCACTGAAGTATCCAAATATGACATTTTCTTTTGACCAGCTTCAACAAGTTTATGCATTAACACTTTGTTACACAAGTACACATGCAGCATGCCCTGCACAAAGTGTACTGCTTTCACAGGTGAACATTTTTATCCGTTTTGATGGTCACTTATCCCGTACATCACCACTGCAGGATGTTGCTCTATTCTTTGTAGGAGTCAAGTATGTCAGGTGCTTGGTATGAAGTCAGTACAGAACTTGTCAACAAGCAAAGATATCTGTAAAAAATTCATGGTCACTTGACTAGATCTATATGTGGTCTGAATCATGCAATTGACCCAAACGAGAAGGACCTGGTTCTCAGTCATATGCTTATGTGTAAGCATCCAATAGATTAAACTACCTCCTTTCCTCATTATTTCCTTCAAGAACCTACTAAAGAAAAGTGATTCTTTTAAAAGAACCTTTCCTATTCCCAGCTGATTCCAAGCAACCTAATTAGGGCATACTCATATAAAAAAAAAGGAGGAACTCATTAGAAGGACTTAAGAGTGCACTGCCATACCATTAGCCTACAGTTGTTAGAAACTAAAGACAGAAATGATGCACAGAATTTAGTGCCCAAGGGCTCTGGGACCAGATAATTAAATGGTCGAGAGACATTTGCTAGAAGGCAAGCTCCATTCCTCTTGTAATCGTTTGTGCTCCCCAGTTGGAAATGTTTATTAGCAATAACATATATCCTCAAAAAGGGAAAAAATTAATGTTGCTTCTCGTATTGTTAAGCAACTAAATTCCTTTAAAGATATTTCAGCAAAACAGAAATACTCCAAAATAATAATCCAAGATACATGGTTTTAGAACATTGTTACGATGTTTTGAACTCTGAAGAGTTTTAACACGCTATGTCACAAGCAAACAGTTACAACTTACAAGGGCCAGACATCATTCAAATTTGAAAGAAAAAGAAAAATAAACATGACCAGATATTGAGTAAGATTTGTTGAACAAGTAGAGTTATATTTGTCTAAGGAGTTTTATATAGTTGTAGTTTAAGTATGTATTCAAACAAAAGAGTTAAGTACTATTATAAAAACACACAAAGTCACTTCAATAACTGAATCATAAAAAGCAAAAAAATCCAGGCATGATATTCGTCATAACTTGGAGGGGAGAAAATAAGTTACGCCACTTGAAATGAAGTCATACAGTACCTTTCTTCTCCCAGAAAATACCACATTGAGCACAGTGAACCATGCTAAATGATAAAGATGGATATGGAAGCTGTCTTGAAAAGAAGTTGCCAATGATTGCAGGAAGACCTCTCTCAAGGGCCAACTGAACTTGGCTACCTGTTACCTCATATGCCGCAATACAAACAACCATTAACTTCAATGATAGCAAATGAGCCCCAAAGCTTCCAAACCCGCACCCAATATCTAATACAGTGCGCACCTGTATTAGGAATAAATAGGATAGATAAATGACATAAGAAATGCATCCATGGCATTATTGAAGGCAAGACACGTTATTTTTTTCTGATTCAAGCATATACTTACACCAGCTTGATAAAATTCAGCGTCACTTCCCAACCCTATCATCTCTGCTATTTGGTGAGAGTAATCTTTGACACCATCATATATCAAACCATCCTCGGAGTGGAAAGAAATCTGATTCTCTTCTAGTAGCATTAATCTGCAGTTGGTCAAGAGAAATAAAAAAAGGAATCATTGCACGAGTTATTAGCCACTCAGGACTTCTTAGCATGTGATGTGACGGTCGGATAAATGGATCAATGCTATACTGCTTTGTGAACTTCTACCACAGAAGTTTCAGTAAAATTACGTACCAAACATCAACATTTCCCAAGTTTCACAACATCACTATTAGCTTGGTTACAACAAGAATTACCGTTTGGTCATGCTTCCAGAAGAGAGGAATTGGTCTTTGCTAATCTTCACATTTCCACTCCATATCACATCTTTACCAGCAGGCCATTTGAGAGGGATCTTATATTCCTTAGGAGGACGAACCAAGCAATGCAGTTGTTCTCGCGATACTTCACAATGCCTTTCAAACTCCTCTCCATCCTTCAACCCAACTAACAAATTTCCAGATACATTATAGCAAGGCACATAATTCTCTGTGTCTTTGCCACAAAAACTGAACTCCCTTGTACTAGTAGCTTCTGACGACAAAGACCTCAACTCCAAGTAATCACTTGCTGCTTGTTCCTTTATTCTTCTGTAATTCGTATAGATGTCGGGCCTTGGAGTGAGAGATACTGAATCAAAGGCACTCGAAGAAGAAGAACCTAACAATGCAACTACCACAATTACGCCAATCAGACACAAGAGTAACCAGTTGCGTGGCGGTCTAGGGCTGAATATAAGGGATAGTTTACTCAACCAGGGACTTCTCATGTCCGAATTTGGCGACCTAACAAACCCACTACAAAAATCTGTTGCTCTACCAAAATCTTGAAAAAATACGCCAACTATAACCGGTCATGACATAAAGGCCCCAATATCAGTTATAACCTTTTCAAGCAACTTCTACCAGGATTGGACCCAAGTTAGTTAATTTGTTCACAAAGTCATGATATTTCAGCTTCTGCAAACTATGAATGGTTTTGCCTACCCCCAACTTCGCTCTGCATAGCGGGCCTGATCTCAACCACAAACCAAAACCCCCTTTCTTTTCGGTATTCCTGAACAACTGGGCATCGAAGAAAAGATCTAAAGAAAAGGTTGCCAACCACCCTTTAAGCAACCACAAAATTCACTGACATCTTTGAATCACATAATGCTCATTCATCACGAAATCATCAGAATGCATATCAAGAACACATAATTCAGATCAGATGCCTAACTACGGATCGAGTACCAGCAAAAACTGATGCCAACCACCCTTTAAGCAACCATTAAATGTTCTGATATATCTTCTAATCACATCATCAATGAATCACATACTGGCTACTGCACTCTCATTATGAAACCATTAATACAGATCAGACTTGACTACTAATCCAGTTACCCTAATTTACAACTGTGACTCTAAACTAAACCAAATATCGCATCAAAATTGTAGTCCCTCGTTAATCAACCAATGAATTATACCACATAGCAACACAACTCCGATCAACCTGCGATAAAGCATCAAACTTTCATAAAACACAAAAACAAAAAAACCCAAAAAAACCTAACAAAAAATCGATCTTTTTGTCCAGAAAGACACATTTAGACCATAACAAAACCAACCCAGATCCAAAAATACGCACAACTAATGGTTTGAGCATACCATCGATACGGATGCAGATCATACGTGTGTATAGCTGTTGAGACAGGTAGAAAAGGTAGGAATTCGCCAGTGAAATGTAGAGAGCGGGGGGGGGGGGGGGCGCTCTGTGGGATTTTAGTTGAATAGGATTGGTTTCTATGCTGCTTTTTGAGATCTAAAGGCTCGAAAAACAAAATCGAATGAAAGATTCGTTGTGTTTGGTTTTTCTGTTCTTTTTTAGTATTTTATTTTTTCTGGCTTTTTCCAGTTCTTCTTTTGGGGTTTGACAGTTTGCCCCTCAAAATATGGTCAAAAAGTGTAAATGGTCCTCCTAAAATAGTAGTAATAGTATTAATTGGAGAAAAGTCCTTGCTTTATTTAACTTTCATGTAACAATATACTGTACTTGTTAAATTATGTCGACTAGTGTTTCTGTATCACCAACGGCTACGAGGCTACCCCAAATAGGGGTGAAAGAAAAATCGGGTGATTGAAAAAACTAATCGATCGGATCAATTTTGGTTGGGGTGAGGATGGGTTTGGTCGGCTTCGGTTTGGGCTGAACCGAATCGATCAATTTTTTGTTCAGTAACTGTTACCTGAAAATTTCTCCGAACCGAACTAAATCGATATATCCCATAACCATACTGATTTGGACCGATCAATCAAAATCGTCTATCTGAAACCCAAAAAAAAAAAAAGCAATAAATCTCAGTCGTCCATCTCAATCTCAATCGTCCATTTCAATCTTAACGCCGAACCGAAAAACCAAAAAAATCGACCAGACCGAACCACCACAAACCAATTTGGTCCATTGTTTTTTCTGATCGTGGTCGGTTCCCAGCTACATTACTCAAACACCCCAAAAACTACTTTGTTCAAAATTTTCAATCTTAGGCAATATTGACTCTCTTTTTTCATTCCGGAAAAAATGCATGTAAAAGTGAATTTGTATGCACACATATTTATTCAAAAGTTAAATACATTTTACGGGTATAAGGTGTCGTTCCGGTTTATCCCCTTAAAAAATAAGTACTTATTTGTAATTTCCAAACTTACAAAAAATAGGCTTATTGAAATAAACAAAAAAATATGAAATATGGATTTCATTTGATAGATTTTAATAAGATCTATCAAACCCTACAAAAAAATTTAAAATATTATTTTCGTAAGCCCATTATTTTTTATCATGAAAATATGTCTTTATTTTTTAAATACTTATTTTGGAATGCGGAACGGGTCAGATTAGAGAATGACAAATCCTAGAGACGGCATGTATTTTGTGAAATAAACCAAACATCTGGATGATGAAGTGTTATATTGGGATAAACTTGTAACAATTCATCATATCAATTAGGAGTATATTAATTAATTAATTACACTTTTAAGCATATGGGTAAGCTTGAGGCAGTAAGCAATCAAATGTCCTTTTCTCTAATTTATTTTTGCACTGTCGTTGCACATGCAACGCACGCAAGCCTAAATCAGCTCAGGGAATGCTAGGGTGAGACAACTGACAGGCTTTGTGGATGGTAAAGGAGAACTCCACGCCGCTGGTTTCGTGGACTTTGACCTGTGTTTTTTGTGCCTTTCCACAGAATAGACGGTCGTAATTCGGCCGTCATTAGGCGGTAGTATTTAATGCGAGAATATCAGGAGCCCAGGATAATTAAAGTGCTTAATCCATGTGCAGAAGTTAATGAGAAGTAGGATTAAAGACTTAAAGTTAACTGATTAATGGAGTAATTAAAGTTGCTAGTATCTAGCCAGTGCGTCTAAGGTAAGGTACAGTGACCACTGGACTTCTGTCACATCAATGTGCATTAGTTTTCTTAAGACAAGTCAGGAGGCGTTTCACTTTTTGAAAAAATACAATTTTTTCAAACAACAGTAATTTCAAATTCAAATATAATAAAATGAAAAAAAAATTAAATTTTTTTTGCACCGTTTAAAATATTTTAATGAGATCTATCAAATAAGATTCTTATTGATAAAAAAATTATTTGTGTAAATACATAATTTTTGAATTTGAAATTACCTTCTTTTTCTAAAAGTTTTTTTTTTTGAGAAACTGGAACACCCCCTCAGTGGTGTTCCAACTATACAGTAAAAAGAATTTTTGAAAGAATAATGCTTTATTTGGATTGGGATTTAAAAAGTGTTTTTGAAAAATAGTAGAGGTAATGAGTAGAGAGAGATAGAGAGAAAAAGGTGGAAAGTAGGGGAAATCTAGGGGGAATTTTTTGAAAAATTCTTTTTGAATCGCGAAGTGAACAAGGCATAAGGTTTTTCAAATTTAAATATAATGAAAATGAAAAATAATTTTTGAATTTTATTTGTACCGTTTAAAAGATCTCGATAAGATCTATCAAACAAAATCTATATTGGTAGAAAAATTATTTGCATGAACACATAATTTTTGAGCTTAAAAAACCTTTTTTTTTCAAAAGTACTTTTTACTATTGAGTTCGAACACCCCCTTAGAGCAAGTACATCAATGGTTCGTCAAAATGGCGGGTGAATAGTGCATAAATGTATTTTTACTGTCTTCTTTTTACTAAAACACCACACCACTGCTTTGTATATAATACTTTCCATCTATTAAAATATGACATTTATAGTATTATAAAATACAAGCAAGGACAGAAGGGAGGAGATAGAGCATGTTAGTTGTGTAAAACAATAATAAAGTAAAAAGTACATAATGAACAGTGCTTAGTTATTTCTACCGAACCATTTCAGGAAATGCATTTTACCTCTGCGTTTTGCTAATATGTTGCAATGCACTTTTTTGGCTCTACTTCTCTATTTTACCTAAACTTATGCATATACCTACTCATGTTGATGCTCTTAGAAGGTATCTCTAATACTTTTATAGGTATTTTTTGTATTTTTTGGGATTCAGAGTGGCTCCACACGCATACAGGGGACATATGCTGTGAGCCTAAACTTTCTGACAAACTCATAAGCTTCCACCACCCTCCCAACTATCCCGTAATGCAAAAATGGTGTTCATATGAAGGCAGAAAAGAAAAGAAGCAAAACCTAGGATTTTTGGCTTATAGGCGGGTAAATACTAATAAGGGTACTACTGTTATTAACAAAAAATATCATGGGCAAGGATGTGTCTTTTGTATAACAGAGTTTGGAATATGATTAGTAATACTTAGTGGGAGGTGGTATTGATAATCCAATGAATTAGGAGGATTGGTAATACCATGGTATTCCTTATCCCAACCCTTATTGTGTAATCAAACAAAGAGTTTAGGAGAACATCAAGATTAACAATCCTATCCTAACCCCTAACTCACTTATCAAACATGGTCTTAGTGCTTATTTCAGATTCTCAAATAAGTACTTAAAAAATAAGAATTTATTTTCAAGCTTAAAAATAATTGGCTTACGTAAATAAATTTTCAAATTTTTTTGTAGGATTAATAAGATCATATTGCATATGTTTTGATTTCAGTAAGCCTATTATTTTTTAAGGGGATAAATTAAAACACCACCTAAGTAATAGCAAGAAACCCCCGAAGTTACTACAATTGATCTCCATCCCATACCTTAAGTCCTCTTCTAGGGGCAGATCCTCTTGACACGCACCATCTTTAAAAACTTTTTGGTACTTTTCTCCCTTTGGACTCTCTAAAAGTATTTTTATGTAGTGATGATTAGGGTTAGATTTTACGTGTACATGAGTAATAGGTGAAGGCCTAAGGATAACCCTAACCCTTACAAAAAGAGGGGTGGGGGAGGGGTAAAGGGAAAGGGGAAGAGAGAGATAAAGGTCATAACATTTTTTTTTTTATCAAACCACAAACATATCATATATATAAGAAACTAAAGTACAAAAGGAACACTACCGGAAACCAAAACCAAAAAAGCCGCTCAACATCGATGTCGAACACAAAGCCCCACTCATGGACGTGGGTGGGTGGAGAATCGTCACCGGATCTACACGAATACGCCACAAGATCGCCACTGGATCTGCATCAAGATGCCTTCATCGACGCCGTTGGAGAGCTCAGGAAACCGCCGCCCCGAACTAAAGTCAACCAGGATTTCTGGGCAAGAGCCAGTACCCAAACCTAGAACTCTAGATCTAAGTCTCCGAAGCCCAAAATTATAGGGAGAGTGGGAGATTTGCTCATTCTTAGGGGAGCATCTCGACCATCTCACAGCCATGGTAGGAGAGGAGAGACGAAAGAGAGACTAGGCGAGAGAGAGAGATCGGAGGAGAGAGGGTCTGAGAAGTTGAAAGGCATGAAAAGGAGAAAAAATGGGGAATACAGGAGTGAGAAAGAGGGGAGGGAGATTTATGTGTAGCTCCTGTTTTGGATTTTTGGAATATTTTTTCAAAATTGCTCATATAAGTGTCTAAACCACTAAAACTCTATAATATGAAAGTACACCATAAAATTCTATGAAAGTGCCTAAACCTAAACCCTAAAATACCTTATGAAAGTGCCTAAACCTTAGGTTATCCCATAAAAGTGACTAAAACCTTAAACCTTATGAAAGTGTTTAAACCACTAAAATCCTATAATATGAAAATGCATCATAAAACCCTATGAAAGTGCCTAAACTATGTGGTGGTTATTTGTCGTCTTGTGTGAATTTCACTAATATTTCATTAGCCATACAAGAGAGAGAGAGGCATCATTGGCACATGGGAAAAGGGAATGAGAGGCGCGCGTGTAATCCTTGCATGTAATTAAATGAACGTGTAATCCTTGACGTAATTTGCTAAAGAGGGGGGGGAGGGGACAAAAGGGAGGAGGAGGACCCTCCCAGGGTGTGCACTCTCTCTCTCTCTCGAGCTCTCTCTTAAGGTCATAGCATGTGTATATGTATATTTTTTACTTTGTTTAAGAGGTGTTTGGGAGCCAACTTTTGGGTTTTTCATTTTTCACTTTTTGCCTTTTTGACTTTTGGGATTATAATCAGAATGTATTATGTATTTTATACACTTTGGCACACCTATAAAAACATCCAATGAAGCACTAATTCCCTCTTTTACGTTAACAAACATTAACCTTAACATACCTTAACCCACAACTTGGGTATTACTTTTACTAATATTTTAGTCACTGTGGGTGATGGCTTCTCTTCACAGTTTCTCTAGATTGCCCCTCATCTACTTCGCTGCAAACATGCACCAAGGCACGAGGTGATTGGCCGCCTCTCTCGCCCCTCCGACGAGCAAGTTAGAATACAAGAGAAAGGGAAAGTACTTTCAAAGTAATGTAGGATTGCGTACCTTCTCTAGGGTTTATCCCTTCACTTATATAGGCCAACGTACTTGCTTACCAAGTTAGGAATGATTGTGACACACGACACATGCCCATGACGTCACAAGTAACCGCCTTCCTTCCTCAACATTCCAAGCCTCTTGAGAAACAACAAGTGGAGGCTCCACGTGGCCTCCTCGTGGGTCAAACTGACCCGATCGACCAATCCGGCCCACAAGCCCGACCCGAAGGCTCAGACGCTAGGCCAGTAAATCGGACTGTGAACCAGTGAGTCGGACCCCTCGGTCCGGCCCACCTCCGTTCGGCTATCTTCTTCCCCATACTAGGTCTTAGCCCAGGCAACGTATGCGGGGCTAGCCAAGAGAGCCCAAACTCTGGCTCTGCCCGCTTCCCTTTTGTGGGCCAACCACAGGCCCAATTCTGTGCGGCCCACCACAGTCACATAACACACTCTCAACAAGTATTTTAAAAACTATTGGGAGTTTTTATTCGTATCCTAAATTATAAAGTAGTTCCTCTCTCTTCTCCCTTAATAGTTTCTGTGTCCTTTTGGAAACCAACCCATATTAAAAATTAAAAAAAAACAAAATAATGAATACAACAAAGATAACTTTGATAGATTAGGATAATTAATAACATAGGGCAAATCAAAGATATTTAAGTGGGATCGGAATAGCAAAAATTGAGTGATAAATATAAAATGTCCTATTGAGAAATGAAAGGAATTTAGTCCGGTTTCTATCCGAATTTAATTCGGTAGGTTGTTGATTTCCATCAGTTTTTGATGTTGTCTTTGATATGGAGCTCCACCATCCCGAGACGTCTGGTGTCTAAGTACTATAGCTCAACTTATGTCGATCCTTGTTAATAATGGTGTGGAATGAGTGATGACTCTTGCTTAGGCATTAGACATCAATTTCGTCTTTTTGTTTTTCCTGTGTATCGTTAGCTTTAGGGTTTGGCTGTGTCTCTGTATCTTTGTCTTCGGGTGCGAATCTGTTACTACCACATGGCTTGATTTGTATTCCGGTGATAATGTGTAGATGTCGTATGACTTTTATAAATGGATATTCTTCTGTTTAAAAAAAAAAAACCACCCATATCTTATTGCCTTTGCCCTTGTCTCTAACATCGCCTTTTATCAACAAGCAAGCTAAATGGAGATAAAAATAGTTTTTTTCTATGTTTTCATCACCTTTGATTGTCATTAATTATCCTTATACTAGGGTTTGCCTGTGCCTAAAGGCACGGCGCAATGTGAGATCTAATTAGTAATAATTGTGCAATTAATATTGTTTGAGACAGAGAGGGAGGGCCATAGGATTTATGGAGTAAATCAATGGTTAGAATTTATAGAGAGATAAGATTCAAAAACCCTTTCTCCCTTATTATGTAGATGATGATTTATACGTCCACGATGTCGTTAATAGATAAGATCTTCACATCTACATGTACTATTCTTAATTACCGTCTTTTATAGACTCCATTTGATTTGTTAATTTCATTTTGCCAAATCGTCTCTCATATACTTTAAAATAGTAACAATTTTTGCTTATTTGCACTTCGCAATTCTGTCAACTTGTCACCATTGTAAACCCCGAGAGATTTGGTCAAATGATTATGAGAAACAAATAGGAGTACGTGTTAAAGAAAAAACTTGTTACCATCGTATTTGTGCATTGAGTTGTGTGAATGTCATCTATCATTATTGTCAACCCCTGTTCTAAAAAAATTTTTAAAAAATAAACAGCTTATTTCACATTTTTAAACTTAAAAATAATATAAATGAAAAATAAGTTTTTGATTTTTTTTTGCACCGTATAAAAGATTTTGATGAGATCTATCAAACAATATACATATTAATAGAAAAATTATTTACGTAAACACATTATTTTTTAGTTTAAAATTGTCTTCTTAAAAAATAAATACTTATTTCAGGTTTTGAAACGGACTGTAAGATTTATCACTAATTTTTTTTACAATCGATGAAGTCATTAGCTCTATAGAGGTTATCAAATTACTTGTGGTGGGCCATAGTGTTATTATTTAAAATACAATCTTGCAAATTGCACAAGCATTTGAACTTTTAAAATGGAAAAGTGTGCAAGCCGTGCGTCCAAAGATGTGATAGTGTCCTTTCGTTTATATACTATGTTATGTTTCTGCTTTGATAAAAAATATGTGATCGATATAGAAAAAGAAAAAAGAAAAAAACAAAGAGCGCCGTTAAAAAAAAGAAAAAGAAAAATAAAGTGAGAGTGCATTAAAACCGTAATTTATTTAAGAACTGTGCTACTAGTACAGCAAGAGCTGTACAGACAACGTATATAGCAGGCTTTTGGACTTGTCTCGGGTTCAACAAAGATAATCGGAACCGCTCATTTTGTTCAAAATATTTTTTTTAAGGTCTTTGTAAAAAATAAGCCCCATCCGATATTGTGAAAGGCGTTTATGAAATGTCCATATTTGCTAAATTGCTAGCCTAAATTTTGAAGCGAAATTGGATGTTTTGTAAATGCCCTTAATGATATCGGATGGAGCTGATTTTTTATAGAGACCCCAAAAAGAATAATTTGAACAAAATGAGCAGCTCCGATTATTTTTGTTGGACCCGAGACGGGCCCAAAAATGCGTTGTGCATGCTGTCTATACAGCACGTGCTATACCAGTAGCATTTCTATTTATTTAATAACCTATTTTATAGAAAATTAGTCTTAGGTCTATTATATGAACTTTATAAACTCACAAGTCTACCTATTAATTTTGTAAGGTCTCAAATCCATTTTAGGATACTCTATAGTATGGTTGGGTACCCTAGGGTTTAGGTAATTTCATAAGATTTTAGAGTGTATTTTTTTATTATAGGACATGGTACCCTGAGGTAGGTTAGATTACTCTATCAGAGGGTACCCTAGGGTTTAAATACTTTTATAGGATTTTATGGTGCACTTTCCTATTATATGGTTTTACTGGTTTAGGCACTTTCATAAGGTACCCTATAGTTTAGGATGTGTGAACTTGTGGCTTTATAAAACTGTTAGGTGGACTTGTGG
>BPLS01031134.1:0-11577 GCA_019656275.1 Rhododendron kiyosumense
TACGGAAAGAAGGTAACATCATCATCTCCACTCTCCCAAGGAACGATCCTCCGTACCGAAATCCATGTGTCTATGAGTCGAGAGATTTTCTGACTGTTCGATCCTTGGTGCCCGAAGAGTTTTCTGGTTGTTAGATTTAAAACATTGAAAAAAAAATTCACCCAATTAAACGGTCGAAAAATCTCTCGACACAAAAGCACAAAGATTTTCAAGACCGAAGAGATCGAACCCCAGCCCCAAGGCCGTAGAACCCTGGCCCGCCCTCATAATTTTAGTCAAGTTTGAGTAAAAAGCTCCATTTGAGTGTTAATGGGGGAGTTGTTCTTGTTCCCACCCAATGACAGACCAATTTTTTGTAGGGGGTGATACGGATCTTCAGTGTTTTTTCCGTTAATCTAAAAAATCTTTTTTTTTTGTTTGAATCAATCTAAAAAATCTAAGACATAGAAACTTCAAAAAAAAGTGGAGGGGGTTCGTTGACTTCGCGTGGTAGATGGAGGAGTTTTTGAAATTCTCCCTAAGACCTCCCATTAACTTATTTGAATAATCACGACATAATTAAAAGAACAAATTAACATCACAATGCTTTATTGGAAAATGATTTTGGAGCTTCATTCTTTTAAGAAATGTACTCTTTTTTTTTATCGGGAAAAATGCACTTCATAATTACTACTCCTTCCGTCCCATAATATTTGTCCGGTCCGCAAAACAGAAACTACAAAATAATGCATTTCTTTCAAGAAAAAATTCAAATTTTTCACAAGTTAAAAGAACTCGTCGAGATCTAGTAAGTTGTTGAATTTTTTCCCAACTTTTCTTACAAAAATAGTATTATTTTTACGTCTCCGTTTTGCGGACCAGACAAATATTATAGGACGGAGCGAGTATCTTCTAGTGTGCTTTGAAAAATGTGTATTATGAAACATTAAAAAATAAATTTTGGAATTCATTTATCAAAAAGTGGGACGTCAAAACTATTCTCCGCTTAGTGTATTATTGGGGCACCGCATGGAATAATTTTTCATTAGGGAGGAGCTTAGACGACGACGGATCCGTATACCTAGCTATAAATTGAAGTGAACACATACATTGAAAACGTACCCTAGTCTCCCTTGGCAGTTGTCAACCAGAATGGAGCACGGAGGAAGAGGAAGAAGAAGCAAGGAAAGGCACTTGGAGATCAGATCAAAATCAGAACCAAACATCCCAGAAGAAATCATCCTCGGAATTCTCTCAAGACTACCCTACGATTCTCTCTGTCGATTAAGGTGCGTTTCGAAAAAGTGGTCTTCCTTGATATGCGACTCAAAACTAATAGCCCTATCAAAAAGACAAAAGGTTATTGTTTTGTCCAAGTTGAATGATAGGTCGTTTTCCTTTCACTCCATAGACCAGCATTGCTCTGTGGAAAAGGTTCAAACACCATGGGAAAAAAATCTGGGTCTCCATCACAGTGAAGTTCACATTTATGGTTCGTGTAATGGATTGTTTCTTTTGGGGATTAAGGTGGATTTGTATTTATGGAATCCACTAAATGGGTATTTCAAGAAAGTCTTGTCGTACCATCGGTTGACGACTCTTCGTCATTCAATTACTTCAATTACTTCTGGGCTTTGTTATGATTCCTCTACTAATGGGTACAAGGCCGTCATGGCTTTTCCTCCTTTGAATCCTTGTGACGGTAAATTCGTAATGGTTGGGGATTTTCGAAGAAAATACTGGAAAGAGGTATGCTTCCCTTTTAATGCTAGCGCAATCCGTTCAGGGCCAGTTCTGAATGGACAACTTCATTGGTTTGCCCGTAATACTAAGTCTGCATTGACCCATTGTATCTTTTCCTTTAATCCCCGGGTGGATGAATTCAAGAAGGTACCAATGCCAAAGCTGCCTAAGGATCGGAATAAAATTATTTTGCTTGGGTTGGGAGTTTTTGATGGATGCCTCTGTATGACTCGTCATCGCGAACACAATATCCAAGTATGGGTGATGGAGGCATACGGTGTGCAAAAATCGTGGAATGTTAGGTTCATCATTAATAAGACCTTCATAATTTGTAGTATGTTCCAGCCGTTATGTTATACAAAAGATGGTGAAGTTCTAATGAGACAACACATTGGCTTAGATAGTGGACGTGTTAACATGTACAATTCTAATGGTGATTTCTGTAGGGCTATTTCAAGTCCATCTAGTTGCCAATTCTCTATGGTGGCAATGGCGTATGAGGAAAGTTTAGTTGAGCCTACGGACTACACGTGGGAAAACGATAAGCGAAGAGGGATAGCAACATATGTGGAGCACTTTCTTTCAGCATCTCCACGAAAAATGATAATGGGAGAAGATGATAGTAACTGGGATTACTTAGATCCTATAGAAGAGGAAGCTGATGGAACACAAAAAGGCGGAGTTTGATGAGGAATAGACAATAGATAGCAAGGAAGAGGAGAACCTGGAAAATGTTGTGACGCGAGGTTATCGGATCCCGTCCATCTTTCTATCTAATTTTTAGCTTCATTAACATTTTCTTCAGACATCCAAGTTTAGTTTTCTTGCGATGGGAATGCTATGCTTCTAATTGTGAGGCTAATTTACAACATTAAATCCATCAATAAATTAGTTGTTCTTTTCAAGAATCTTATTGTTGCTAAATTTACAACATGAAGGCTAGAGAGCAAGAGCCACTTAAATAGCTTGAGGCCTTTCAAAGGGTCTGGAATTTTACTGCAGACTTAGTTTGATATTTGCGTTTGATGCATATGAGGACAGAACTCGGTTCAGTTACCTAAAGCAAAATAATGCAGTCCTTTCATTTGGTAGCAAACCATTCAAGAATGAAGTCAATTATTGTCTTGTATAACCAGACAGAAGAAGAAAAATAAAGAACTGGGCCACAGGAATGGCTTTGACAAAATTTGGCAGCAAATTTTAAGATAGTCTTATAAAAATTTGACATTGAACTTTGGTGAAAATACCGATGACAATTGGGTAGTTTAGAGAGTAACTATTTGACTTTTATTGCTCAATGTTTGAGTTCAAATCTTCGTAGTTAAATCAGTGGTGGAGCCACATGTAGGGGGTGTGATGTAGGGGTCCCATGCCACCCATAGTTGTAAACAATGAGTTTTTTAGGCTAACGTAATCGGCGAACGCTTCCAAAGACGACCCTCTCCTCGTTCTGATAGATACTTATGGTTATCTTTTGGAAATTTATTATTTTAATATTAAATTTCTATATATTTTTTGGTGCTAGACTTTACAAGTCACGTGTATATTTGTGTGGGAGACTTTTATCTTAGCATTTATTTGGATATCCATTCGCAAGATCATATCTAATCTTGAGATCACATCATTTAATTGAGTGTTTGGATATCTAGGCAAATCTAGAAGAATTAAGGAGAATCTCTTGTAAATCTAGAAAAATCTAGCAAATCTAGAAAGAATCGGGAGCATATCTTTCATATCTATTCATATCTAGCAAATCTAGAACATATCTATCCATATCTAGCAAATCAATCCATATCCAAGTGGATTTAGTCGTTAATGGAAAAGATATAGTTTAGATTCATGTCTATCCTATGAGATTTAGTCATTAATGAAAAATATAGTTTGGATTCTTTCTTGCCTATATAAGGCTTGCTTGGGTGGCTTTGTATTCCAGAAGCAACCCCAACCATAGAGCCATAAGCCAACTTCTCTTCAACACTTAGTATTTTCCTCCAACTTTGTCCATCTTTATTCTCTAAAAAATAGCCTATAAATTTAATATGAGCGTGAGAGTCTTGGGCAAAGTGTAAATGTGTTCTTTTGTGGAGCTTTGGGTTCTCCTACTTGTGCAGAGTAGGTCCAAACCATACGATAAATTATCGGGTTGTTTATATCCTGTAGGGGACAAATCAGAGATTTTCTACTGCACCGGTTTGTTACCGTAGAAGGCTTGAATCTCCTTAAAGAAAGCAAGATTTCCGCGACTCAGCTTGTTAATTTGTCCATTGTAATATTTATTTTTGGTGTAAACTTTTGTAATATCTCCAATAGTATCTGAACAGTTTATTATCTTGCCACTAATGTTAAAACTATGATCTAAAAGTTCAATGATTCTGAATTAGACTAAATAGCTTAAGATTAGAAAAGAAGAAAAACAGGGGAGGGAGAGGGAAGAAAAACAACATCACAATAGCGAAAGCAGAACAACACATTCCAGAAGATATCATCTCAAATCAATAATATTGCGATTGGTATTCTTTGATATCTGACATCACCACCCAAAAAAGGAAGAAGACAGAGTTTTCGCCGTAGATCAAGTTCCCCAAAAGAAGGTTATGATAAAATGGTTCTTGAGTTGTGGTTCTCACTTCTCTTCATGTGCTAACTCCTTTCGTCTTTTTCCTCCACCAAATGATTGGCAAAACAAGTCATAGGGCTGTGAACAGCCAAACGACCCTCCGACGCTTGAGTGGAGAAAAAGGGAAAAGTACTGTAGCTAGGAACGGCTAATTACCTTGCTTAGGATTTATCCCTTCACTTTTATAGGCTTAACTTAAGCGTACCTGGTGGTGATGGTGTTTTAAGAGATGGAAGGGAGTTTGCGGTGTTTGCAGAGGGGTGGTGCTTTGGGCGACTAGGCCAAGTTACGCTAAATTTTTTATTTTTTATGTACTTATTTTTTATTTGATGAGGTAGGTCATAATGTTATGGTCATTTTATCATAATACATCACTTTTAATTCAATTTTTTTTTTTTTACTTTATCGAACACACCCTTAGATAGTACATGAAGAGGAAGACGAAACGGAGTAAATGTGAGAATACCATGTGTTAACTTTCAAGCGGTAAGTAGATATTAGTGAGAACACATTTAGATCGTCACAAAGTTGAACAAGTCATTTGTTTTAGTCTTTTTCATCATCTTATATGAATAGTTTTTAACTTAAATTTATATTTATAGAGTTTTCTGATTTCTCTCATCGAAACGAAAAATATGATGTAAAAATTAAAATGGAATCTTGTAAAGATTACAAGAAAGCAACAACAAAATTATGTCAAAAAGCTCCTGAAAAATTATGCCAAACTCACCCTTGATTTCGGTATGACTTTGAGTAAATGTTCATTTTGGTATGAGTTTGAGCAAATGATTGCTGATAAGTTTAAAAGATAAATACTCAAATGTTTAGTTTAAATCAATAATAGCGTAAGAGCTAGAGATGCTCTACTCTAAGCCGATTTTTATGGACTCGGGGAGCCCGTTGTGAGGGAGCTCATTATAGGGTTGTAGCCCCCTCAAAATAACGCCGTTTTGCTAAATGAAACTCATGCATTAAAACTCTAGCAGATGAGTGAATTAGGTGATAAAAGTTCCAAATAAAATTGTAAAACATGCAAAGCCAAGCCAAGTCAAGTCGTTCTTTTTGTGCATCAATGGCTCCCATGTCGCCCACAGTCAATTCCTCACCATCACCGGCGTCACCTACCGCCGGTCCATTTCCTCCGGTGTCTCCCATCTCCGGGGCTTCATCTCCACAGTCGTTCTTTTTGTGAAGCTGTATTATCTAAATTTTAATGCCGTTGAGAAACAAATGTACTAACCTTTGAATAGTTATTGTTATTGATCGATCTTGTAATTGTGGAAACTTTATTTCCAACCTAAAAACTAATTGACGTTCAATGGAGAGGTCCCAACATATTACTCCCTCCGTCCCAAATTGATTGTCCGGTCCGCAAAACGGAGTGTTAAAAATAATACAATTTTTGCAAGAAAAAATCAAAAGTTTTTTAACAACTTACTAGATATCAATGAGAATTTTTAATTTGTGAAAAAAGTTTGAATTTTTTCTTGAAAAAAATGCATTATTTTTAATACTCCGTTTTGCGGACGGGACAATCAATTTGGGACGGAGGGAGTATAATACTAGGTGATCATCCGTTCCAATCTCAAGCAATGTGGACTATATATGTCCTTAACTTGTCCCTCACGTGTAGCCTCTTTTCGTACAACCTTTTTGCTAGTATGTCAATGTGGACTATATATATTTCCTTGACATGACCCTCACTTTGCATTCACCAAAGCAATGCATGCGGGACTCGTGACCACCCATGCATCCAGACGTCTACGGGGTTTCTCTACCGGAGCTTGGCCCCAACCTGGCTATGGGGCGCATCACAGATGGTATCTATTCATTTCAAGCAAAGCCTCAATATTGATCATCTTTCTTCTACATTGTCCTTACTCTTTCTTTTAACAGACTTGGGTCTTCTTAATTAACGATCCTGGTCCTCTAATGACTTCTCTGAGATTTCTCTAAGTCGCTAAAGTACTTAGTTGTTCTGTGACAGTTAGTTTATTTGTGGAAATTTTATATGAGAATTTGTTAAAAAATAGTTAATTATCGAAAATCTGCATTACCTAAATTTTTAATGCACTTGAGAAACAACTATAACAGTTATTGTTCTTGATCTTAATTAGCTGTAAATTCAACAAGAATAATCTTTTTTGTTTCTTTGCCAGTCGAATTGTCTATTTGCAAGACTAGTCCTCTCCCTATGTCGTTTTTGATTGGTACAGGAGGGGTAGCCTTAAAAAGAGACTTAGACTATGGCAAGTCGGCCCATGATAATTAGCCAGTAGAGAGTGTCATGGGATGGCAAAATGGGCCCAAAGTTTCAAGAAAACAACAGGCCGGGGAGCAAATTAATTTAAACTGTATTGATGAGCGTGCATATACATGCACCATGATTAGGTGTCCTAAACTGCATTGGTATTAATATTATGGTAGTAATGGTATATATTCTTAAGGGCAAAATTTCTTAGTCGTCCTTGTAGTTTTACGGTTGTCTCACTTTCGTCCCTCTAGTTTCAATTGTCTCCATTTCGTCCCTATAGTTTATTTTACGTTCCAAATTGGTAAAATCGTTAACACTGTTAACGAAACTAACAAGAAAATATGATTAAAAAAAATAAGTACTCCAATTTTCAATCCGTTTAAACTGGTGCGAATATCTTATTTTTTTGATTATTTTATCTTAAATGGTCATAATGGATTTTTGGCTTTAAGGCCTTTTAATGAGCACCCTAAGATAGTCCTGAAACTAAATAAAGAATATTTCGGGTGCTCGTTGAAAGACCTTAGAGCCAAAAATTCATTACAACCATTTAGAATAAAATGATCCTTTCATTTTCCATGCAATAAAGTCCATGTAATAGCTGCAGCCAATGATGAATACCGTAACACAATGAAGTCCATGAAAGAATTTGCGTGCCCATGATTGATCCGAAACGGCCAATAACCAAACCAATGAATCAATTTCTATTCATATTCATGCACTTGTTCTCTTTAGGTCTATAAACAGTACTACAGGCACCAAAACTGTGGCTGGATATTGGACTTGCGAGTGAATTGTGGAGGGAAAAGAAAGTCTGGAAACGCATCCAAATCCAAACTGTTCCTAATTTTACCTCTTCATCCTTTTTCCCACAAATCCAACATTTAAACACAGTCCAATAGCTTTCGTGGCAACATATGGCAATAAACTCTCACATGTTTCTAATACACTTTCCGTGGTTTCTAACACAGCTTTTGAAACTTGACCACAGCCCAATAGACAGTGGTATATAAACATTTTACATGCTGTTGTATCATTGTGAATCCTAGAATGGAATGCTAGCACCAAAAAATAACAGAGGTTCGCCCAAATTTATTAGACGTCAAACTGTATGTGCCCTCTAGGCAGGATGTCGCAAGAAGTTGCTGGTCGAAAGTTTAGACTAATCGCATTTCATTACCATCTTGAACGTCGATACCACACAAAGCGTAAGATATAAAATATCTTGGGGGTGCATGTGCTGTTGTAATAAATCCAACAAGCTAATAGCTGTTCAAATCATTTGAAAAAATTTGGGCCTCTATTCTTGCCTCCCAGAGGCCTCCAAGGGAGGAGAAGCCCTGTTCCAATATAAATACTCCTCCTCGCGATGAAAATTTAATGCTTTCATCCTTCTAATTAAGCAACACATGCAACTCCTAGATTGTAGTAAGAAACCAGCCATGGCATTTCCCAATTTCCAAGTAGTTCCTTCCATAATCATTTTTGTCTGTGTTATCTGTTAGAATATGTTAGAATAATGGTGTTAATGTTATTGTCCTTACATGTATTAGGGTTTCTTAGGTTTTGTCTATTTAAGTGATTGTACATCTTGCACAAGGTAAGTAAGAGAATAAATACAATGTAGTCCCTTGTACACCTCCGTTCCCTCTCTCTCTCTCTCTCTCTCTCTCTCTCTCTCTCTCTTTGTAATCTTAGAGGACGTGAGGGTACAGTCGTTTTTTGACCAGCTTCCATACAATCCATCAAGCCTCGGATCAAGTCAATCCAGCTTCCATCCTTCCGCAGTCTTTGTTCTCCTCATCATCGACTTGATCTGTGAGTTTTCAACCTTTCTCAAGCAGGAT
This sequence comes from Rhododendron kiyosumense, assembly GCA_019656275.1. Classification (NCBI taxonomy): domain Eukaryota; kingdom Viridiplantae; phylum Streptophyta; class Magnoliopsida; order Ericales; family Ericaceae; genus Rhododendron; species Rhododendron kiyosumense. The sequence goes on from BPLS01031134.1 coordinate 8,441, forward strand.
GTTCGAACCTCGTCACTCAGTACCCAATGGCTTTGTGCCATTTCGAGCCTAACCCAGTGTCCGACAACCCTCGCCGGAGCTTTGTCAGCCTCGGGCGACCTTTTCCCGACTTGTGACAGCTCAGATCTTAAACCTAGCAGCCTTCCGGTCACTTCCCGATGTGACCCAGTCAAACCCAAGACTCCGATGAGCTCTTTACAGACTCGTCGGGCATTTGCAGGAACTAACAGAAGAAAAAACAAGGATTCCCGAATCCCAATGGCTGCATCCGTTTCTTTCCAATAGGATATTGATATGGGTTTGGTGTCTGTATGGAGAATGTTGTAAACCGCAGGACAAAGCCAGAGAGTAAATCAAGGAGTGAGTCCAATGTGGACGCGATAATAGCTAACGGATCACTCCTAAAAGTGAGACAACTGCAATAAGATTATCAAATGTTGCAAACATGATTCTCTTTGCTGCTAAAGTTTATGCATCATTCAGGAGTGGTTCGTTAGCTATTATCGCGTCCACATTGGACTCACTCCTTGATTTACTCTCTGGCTTTATCCCGTGGCTTACAGCATTCTCCATGCGGACACCAAACCCATATCACTATCCTATTGGAAAGAAACGGATGCAGCCATTGGGAATCCTTGTTTTTTCTTCTGTTATGGCAACTCTGGGACTGCAGATCATCTTGAAGTCTGTGCGCACTCTGATAATTGTAAAGCTCACTAAGCTAAGTAAGGACTCACTAGTCACTACTTGACGAAGGAGCAAGAACGATGGGTTATTGGGATTATGCTGTCTGTGACAATTGTAAAACTCCTTCTGAATCTGTATTGCGGCTCTTTTACTAATGAGATTGTCAAAGCTTACGCACAGGACCACAATTGTAAAACGCTATAAATGTATTTCTATGAAAAATTGCTCAGATCAAGTTCTTTCCGGTCATATTTTTTGACGATTTCTTGCAAATATCTTTGAAATCACATTCTGAACACATTCAACAGTTCGGATTATCAAAATTTGATCGGTCATGTGAAGTTCTTATCTAAGCTAAGTAAGGATTTCCTTACAAGAAGGGGATTGAACATATGCCATGCTTGGTAGTATGATACGTTTTGCCTCACACAGCTAAGCATAAATACAAATTACAAAAGTTTAGTTGCAGACTGTTGTTTGGGTGGAGTCACTAAAAAAATTGGAGTTTTTAAATATCTGTTCTCAGATCTCATCTAACACGAGTATTTCTCCAGGTCATTTTGAACAGTTATGTTTTCATCACCGCTTCTCAAAAATCCCAAGTTTGCTTTTTATTAGCAATACGGAGAGATTTGTTTGGCCACCACTGCTATTTGCCGCTCTTCCTCCACCGTCGTCACTCAGAGAGGCTGGCGTAGACAAATTTGTCGAGCGGATCTTGGTTTGTTTTTCTTTGTATCTGCTGCCGGCGGTTACGAGAACAAAAGGGAACAATTCTGCTTTCTCTAATTTCCGTTAGTTGTTTTGGGTGTAATTCAGTTTGGTTGTAACTTCGTCTACAGACGGTTTTTATCATTTGTTGACTACTTGTCAACTTATTCTGTTTCGGGTTCGTGATTGGACATATAATTGTCAAGTGCCTGGTGCCAACATAGTTAGGATGCTTTCTCCTTGTTGTGAAGCCGTTCTCATGTATTTTCCTTTAATCCTTGTAATTCCATCAAAGATAAATTAATGAAATTTTTTCGCCTTTAATTCAAAAAAAGATTTCATGGTGCATTCCATTAAGTAGATTTCATAGAGTATTCTATCAAGCAGGAGTTCATGGTGTATTTCATTTATCAAGTAGATTTTATGGTGTATTCTATCCAAAGTTATCAATACCATTTCGTACCGGTCGGTACGTACCGTTTTTGACAGAATCCTGTACCCTACACCTCTAATTCCGTTCCGGCTCAAATACCGGTCAGTATCGACCAATACCGAATAGTACTGGACTATTTTTAAATTTATTTTTTTCTTCAAGTACCGGACAATAGCTATCAATACCGGATTGTACCAAGCAAATACCGGAATATTTTTTATTTTTTTTGTTTTAAAAATTGTATATTATACTATAAATATTTTTAAATGGAAAAATAACACTAATAGCGATCAATCCGAAACTGTACCCGGTATCTCACCGATACCAGTACATACCGTACTAGTAAGAAAACCAACAGTATTCAGAACATTGATTCTATCAAGCAGATTTTGTGGGTATTTCGTTTCATGGTGTATTTTGTCATGGTTAATTTTATCAAGCATATTTCACGATGTACTTTGTCGTTCATTAATTTTACTAAGCATATTTCATGGTTTAAGCATACTTTATGGTGTATTTTATTAAGCATATTTCATGGTGTATTCTATAAAACATATTCTAGATTTCATGGTGTATTTCGTCGTGGTGTATTCTATCAATCGTATTGTATGAAGTATTTCGTCGTTTATCAAATTTTTTTACAAGTCTTCTATTGATCATTTCAAATTCTGAGAATATTTTAGGTATGTATATATTCAAATCCTATTGTTTTAGGCATGGATATAATCAAATCTCATCATTTACGTAACTACAATTAAATAAAATTCCAATACACATCCCACCTAATTAGGAAACAATAAACCTCCCATGAATTTAGGAAACAATAAATGTGAATATATCTATATTGATATAGATATCACAATAAAAGTGTAAGGGCATCCGCACAAAACTTTTTAAATTTTGGACCAAATTACACCTTAAAAATTCACTTTATTACTTTAGCTAGCCATTTTTATAATGTTCACTGCATTATGCTCTTTACTCTCACTCTCTTCTCAATTTTAAATAAGTTTGAATTGAAAACATTAAATTAATATTTTAACCTGTGAACAGGTCCTCTTCATTTTCCACGAGGGACTGGAGCAAATGTTAATTTGATGCCAAGAGAGGAGAGGCTGATGCAAGGTCAATTACCTCCTTTGGCTGGTTACTGTAGCGGCATCAAGGAAGTAGCGTCTGCTCAAGCTCTAATAAAGGTAATTCGAAACACATTCGACTTTTGTACTCTTTAGAACTCTGTATATGAAAAGGATTTTTTCGGGGTATTAGCACACATTTTTTTAAATGAATAATAATTGTGGAAAAA
>BPLS01031135.1:0-56807 GCA_019656275.1 Rhododendron kiyosumense
ACATTTTGGGTGTGTCACTAAGTTTACGTGATATTTTTCTTTTTTATAATATTTTTTTCTTACATTTAAGTTTTTTTTTTTTTTTTCTCCGGATTGATCATCCGTCTCGGTAAGAGATGTCGAAAAATGAAAAATGATGACGAACCAAAAAATAATTCCACTGAAGAGAAAAAAATCTCACAAATAAATAAATTTCTTTTTATTTCCAGTACCGTCTTATATGAATGTTTTTTAACGTCTGTCCTTTTTTCTTTTTTTTTTTGATTCCTCTTGCGGGGATGAACAATTAATCCCAAAAATTCCAACGAAAAGCTAATAGCGAGGCCATGTTCTTCTAAAGAGTTTTAGCTGATTTTTGGACTTTTAGAGTTTTTTTTTTTCTAAAAGAAAAATTACTTCAATCTTTCGTGCATTACTCTTTCATCTTTTGCCGAGACGGATTGGAAAACTAAAAGATCATGAATTTTTTATTTTTGTCTTGGGTATTTCCAAAAATGTTAGAGTAAAAGTACTTTTCAATTTTTTTTATTCCACTCGACGAGACAAATTAATAACCCACAAAATTAAAAAATGCAAAAAAAGAGAAGAAGAAGACGAAAGAATGACAAAACTCAAGGTGGGCAAAACTTCGGACTAAAAAAATCTAAAAAACCCGACTAATTGGTTTGGTTTTGGGTCAGGGTAGGGGCAGGAATTTTTTCCACTTCGGTTTGGACCGAAGCAACAGATCGATCATGGTCTCGGTTACCTACAAATTTATCCGATCCGAACTGAAATTATATGGACTGAACAGTACCGAACCGACTATATATTTTATATGTTTTACATTAATCTGATCCGTTCATTTATTTTGTGTTCAGTCATGACTGTCCATCGCAAGATTTCGGGCAGACCAAAATTTCCAACCGGACCGATCCCACCCCTAACCAAACCGAACTTAACTCCGATGTAGATCGGTCCTAAAAATAATTATCTCGAACCGAATCGGTCCTCAAAAATTTCAACCCAAACCGACCAAACTCGCACCGAAATCACCCCTACTATAATTATTTGGTTAAAAAATTAGGGCGGATAATTACATTTGGCCGCCTTAAACTGTAGTTGGACGCTAAATACTGAAAGCGGGATAACTGTTTGCAATTCTTTCGAGATTTACAAGGCTCTTGGCTGCGGGTAATTACAATTGGCCACTTAAAACTACAGTTGGCCGCTTGAAATTGCACTTGGCCCTAAACCCTAAACCCCAAACCCCAAACCCCAAACCCCAAACTCCAAACCCCAAACCCTAAACCCTAACCCCTAAACCCCTAACCCCAAACCCCTAAACCCCAAACCCTAAAAACCTAAGCCCTAAGCCCTAAAACCCTGAACCCCCAACCCTGAACCCTAAAACCAAACCCAAACCCAAACCCAAACCCCAAACCCTAGACCCTAAAACCCCAGACCCTAAACCCCCAAACCCTAAGTCCGAAGCCTGAAGCCCTATGCCTGAATCCCCAAGCGCCAAGCCCCAAGCCCCATGGCCTAAGCCCCAAACCCCAAACCCTGAACCCTAAACAAGCATACTAGTTATTCCCAGTAGGTAAGATCTCAACTACTGTTAACTTGCAGGAGAGGGCAAAGCAAAAGTCTGCACTACAGCAGGTTGGAGTTATTCCTTCTTCGCTGGTTGAACGTCATGGAAGAGTAGCTCGTGCTAGAGGTTGGCGGGGTGGTGGTCGTGGACAGAGCTCTAGTTGACGTCGATAACCTTTGGCAACGGACAGGAATTTGAACACTTCATAATGCGTAAATTAGTTTTGAAGTATCAAGAGGTCTTGGAGTAGTATATAGTGGGGCTAGGAAAAGGATTTTTAAAGAAGTTTCCATTACTTTTTTGCCTATAAGATGTACCTGGGAACATCAACAACTGCCTTAAAGTGAACTCATTGAGTCCCAAACAAACTTAGGAAACAAAGTTATGGTGTCTAATATTGTAGTTTAAACTTACCTTGGTTGCGTAACTAGATAGAAGATCGATGAATGTGATACGTTGATGGTCATTATGCAGCACTTTCGTATATGGAACATGAGTGCTTTTGTGAAATTTTGGTGATTTGCATCCTTTTTTTGTTTGTGAAACATTGTTTATCAATAGAAAAGTGCCAGGATCATTAAACAAAAAGTGAGAGGAAGAATAAAAAGGCTGAGGCATTTGCAGCAGTACAGACTTTTGTGTTTGTAGTCAGTTGTGCATTTCAGTTGTCAGACTAAACTTGAATATGACCCTAATCGTTTTTCTCGAATCGCTCCCGTACGATGGTTCAGGCCTGTAAAGTTTCAGATTATGGTCTTGGAATCTCCTTAGTATTCTAATGTAGTAAACATGGTAGTTTGAGTGCTGTGTTCTGGTGCATTTCTATTTTCGAACGACCTTAGAAGTGATGGTAATCCTTCCATTAAAAATATTAGGTAAAATGTGTTTTATGACCCCAAAAAAAAAAATTGGGACCCATTTTTGTGTGTTAAAACTTAACAATGTTAATTTAGAAACTGATTAAATATGTTTATTTCCATAGTGCAGTTTTAAAGTTTGTTACTTTGTTCTAAAACTGATTAATTGTGTGTTTCATTCTCTCCTTCTCACACTTATCAACTATTTCTCTTCTTGTTCCCACAAAGGCTTTAAACAACGGTTTTGGGACACGTAATGGGGATCAGTGTAGTGGTCATGAATTTCTCCAATTTCAAAGAAAAAAGAATTTAAATGTCGAATTCACCCATAACTTCGAGTATTGGCTATAACGGCTGTGAATTGGTCTATGAATTCAAAAATGGATCAATTACATAGCAGGAACTTGCATTTTTCCAAGTTTAGTTGAGGTGCGTGTAAGTTGGCTCGGACATGCCTAGTAAACAAAAAAAGTTAACCTGGACACCTAAGTTATTAAAAAAAAACCATACCAGCATTTTATTGGTCATCTATGAATCAAGTGAAGGGGTTTGCAAAATCATCTTTGACCTCTTGTCATGTCTTGGGAAGGTGATCGATTGTGAAGCAGATAAAGATGAAAGGAAACAAGTGGTAACACTTGTAGACCAGATTGTTTTTCTTAAATTTTTTTTTTTTTTTTTTGCCTAGTTAGGGACAAGTGTAGGACTTGCCAAAATTGTTTCTTAAGACTGAAAATGCAAATCAATTTCACCTCGTATATATTATAAATAAGAAACTCTTGTAGCCGACCAAAAAGTTTTTTAGATTCTTGGTTGTCGCGTAACTCTCATCTGCGTGTCATCAATTTTTGTGTTAAATAATGTTCTAAGGTTTTTTTTTTTTCCCTTTTCTAATTTTAGCATGATTTTTCGATAGTGAACAATGAGATTAATTTCCAAAATTAATCCATATATGGAGTCAAGTTAACTTATTGGCCGACACATCATAATATATGCATTTAAAAACAATCCCCTTACGGCCGGTTCCGCTCAAAATATTTGACACAAGTTTTTTGTGTGACCCATTTTGGAGTCCCGCTCAAATGATCAGCCGTTCAATTTGTTTAAAACGTATTTTTAAGGGTTTCTGTAAAAAATCAACTCATTCGGATATCAGTAAGTATTTGATCGGTACATTCAATTGGTTCCAGTCAAATTTGACAGCATTAAATTGAATGAGCTGATCAAGTCCTTACCAATATCCAAATGAGTTGATTTTTCACGGGACTCCTTAAAAACATGTTTTAAACAAATTGAACGGTTCCAATTATTCGCGTGGGGCTCCAATTAGTGTTGTCAAATATTTTATGAGCAAAACCTACCCCTATCTACATAATAAGGGAGGATGGTTTTTGAATCTTATCTCTCTATAAATCCTAACCATTGATTTGCTCCATAAATCCTATGACTCTATCTCTCTCTCAAACAATATTAATTGCACAATTGACACTAATTAGATCTCACGTTGCGTCGTGCCTTCAGGCACGGGTAACCCTAGTAAACATATATAAAGGGTGATGGTTAGCAAGATCCTTATAAATGCAATATAAGTGAAATTTTGGGTATTTGCATCTTTTTGTTGTGATTTGAAGGACTTAGATTAAGTTCATCACTATACTGAAAATATCCCCTAACATAGTGTTATGAACTTATTTTCTTAAATAAAATGTCATGCTTCTTTTAATAAGAGATACCTTCGCCTTTTGCAAACAAAAACAAACTAAACCCAACGGATGATCCTAAAGGCCTGCTTTTGAACCCTTTTTTTTTTTTTTTTTTGACAATAAAGAAGAACTTCATAGAATAAAGAGTCAATACATCCCAAAGTTCAATACAAGCCAAAGCACAAGGCTGAGAGAAACAAAAAATAAAAGAATACATCAAGCATATCAAAAGGTACAATCTTCCAAAGCAAAAGAACAATTGATATCTCATCCGGTGTCAAAAGGATAAGAAAAGTCCACTTCTGTATGGATTCTGGAAGATGCCGCAAACTTAGCCAAAAAATATGCTTGATGTAATCTGTTATGGTCACATAGGGATAAGCTGCAGAAATGAACAGACTGCACTAGGAAGCAGAAATCAAAAAACAAAGGAGCTGCAATGGCTGGAAACTCCTTAATGCTTCTCAACTGGTAAAAAAGAGAAGAATCATTAGTATGGATGTGAATATGCAACATATTTCTATTTAAAGCCCAACTCACTGCCTCAATTAAAGGGAGAATAGAGGCGCAATCTTTTGGAGAGGAAGAACTTCTGAAAATAGACCCCACAGTCCTGGACTGAACCTTAAAGGTGATACCCACACCAGATTTGTTACGCTGCATATTATAAGCATGGGCACAAAAAATATCCAAAACGGGATCATCACAATTGCATAAACATGGAGTAACATGAAAAACATGCATTTCAGAATGTGAAGGATTAGAAGTTCTAGGAGAAAGATCTCTAAAGAAGGGGAGTGGAGATAGAGATATGGGAGGTTTCAGAGATGCAAAAGCTTGGTTGATGGATTGAGTGAGGTGGTTAGCATGAGTGAGAACTTGAGAGGGGGATGAAAAGATAGACTCAAAAATAGCCTTGTTCCGTGCCAGCCAAATACACCAAAGAATACATGAAATTTTTGAGAAAAAACTCCTACAGTGAAGAGACAAAATGTGGCCCTTATGGTGTAACCAGCCTAACCAAAATGAAATAGAATGATTTAGAGTTGAAGGAATGAGAATTCCCAAATCTGATCCAAACCAAATAGGTCTTACAAAGTCACATTGAAGGAACAGATGGACAAGGCTCTCTGAGTGATGTTTGCAAAGAATGCAAATAGAAGCCCCTTGCCAACCTCTTCTGACTAAGAGGTCTCCTACTGGCAAACATTCATGACTTAATTGCCATAGGAAAAATTGGATCTTGTGGGGGATAGGAAGTGACCAAATGAAGTTCCAAGTGAGATTAGGCCAAAAACTGTGAACCAGATGAGGTAAGGTGGAGTGATTCTGGTGGGATTTAATTGCTAGTAGTAGAGAGTAAGCAGAATTAACAGAGAAGTCTCCATTTTTTGTGAATCCCCAGATGAATCTGTCTTCAAATCCAAATTGGGATAGAGGTATGGATAAGATAAGAGATGCAATATTAGAGGGAAAGAGGGATGACACAAGTTGACCATTCCACTCTTTTTTCTCTGGAATGAGCAGTTTGTCAACAGTGGCATTTCTAAGTGAAAGGAAAGAACTAAGAGGAATATTGTCTGAAAGATGTTCCTTCAAAGCAAAGGGAATGGGAGATGGCAACCAAAAGTCATTCCAAATGGAGATTTTGTCTCCATTACCAACTTGCCACCTTATGCCCTTAATAAGGGCATCTTTACCATATAAAATGCTTTTCCAAGTCCAAGAGCAAGAAGAAGGAGCTTTAGACTCAAGAAAAGGGGTAGAGTGACAGTACTTTGAGAGGAAAAAAGAGGAGAAGAGACATGTTGGCTGGTCAAGAATTCTCCAACTCTGTTTAGCTAGAAGAGCTTGATTGAAAAGCTGTAAATCCTTGACTCCCAGACCTCCATCAGATTTGGATAAGCAAAGAGAATCCCATTTTTTCCAGTGGTAGGATTTTTTATTGGAGGCCCCAGACCAAAGGAAATTTGAAAGGATGGATGAGAGTTTCTTAGTGACATAGACAGGGAATTTAAGGCTGGACATATGAAAAACTAGCATTGAAGTGAGGATATATTTAAGCAAAGAAAGTCTCCCAGCTTTATTGAGAAGTAAAGAAACCCAACCCTGACACTTGTCATCAATTTTATTAATAATATCCTAAAAGATCTCTTTCCTTTTTGAGGTCAAATCTAAGTTAACCCCAAGGTATTTCCCAAAGGATGGGGAGAAAGGGATGTGGAGGGAAGAGGAGATGGAGGAGTAGAGGGAGGGAGGAGAGTTAGGACTGATGTAAATGCTTGATTTCTGGAAATTTACCAGCTGACCTGAAAGCTGACAGTAAGAATTCAAGATAGTGTGAATGGTAGAAATTCCAGAATCAGACATTTTGAGGAAAAGGAAACTGTCATCAGCAAATAAGAGGTGAGTGATTAAGGGACCCAATCTAGAGGCCTTGATGCCATCAATCAAACCTTGAGCTTTTGCTGAATCAATCATAGAAGAAAGAATGTCAACACAAAGGACAAACAGATAGGGAAAGAGGGGATCTCCTTGACGTAAGCCTTGGGAAGGGTGAAAGAAAGAGGTGTATTAACCATTGACTAGAACAGAATAAGAAACAGTGGTAACACATTGCATGATCAGGTGAACCCAATGAGATGGGAAACCATAAAGATGAAGAACATGCTCCAAAAAATCCCACCTTATCCTGTCAAAAGCTTTACTCATATCCAATTTGATAGCAGCAAAATAGTCAGAGCCTTGTTTTTTAGTGCTAACAAAATGGGTAAGCTCCTGAGCAACGGAGATGTTATCAGAGATTATTCTGCCAGGGAGAAAACCATTTTGAAAGGGAGAAACTAGAGAACCAATAACCAATTTAATTCTGTTAGCTAAGACCTTGGAAATGAGTTTATACAGAACATTACAGAGACTTATAGGTCTAAAATGATCAACAGAAGAAGGGTTATTGATTTTTGGGATGAGTGCAATAAAGGTCTTGTTGATTTCTCTAAGAATCCTTCCAGAATTAAGAAAAGATAGGACAGCAGAGGTGATCTTAACAGAAAACTCAGGCCAACATTTTTGATAGAAAATAGGAGGAATACCATCAGGGCCTGGGGCCTTCAAAGGAGCCATTTGGAAGAGGGCTTGCTTAACCTCCCAAGCATGAAATGGGAGGTTTAAATGAGCAAGCTGGTCTTGAGAGAGGGTGGAGAATGGAACCAAAGTTACCTTTTGTTAGGTCTCCGTAGGAAAAATGAGCCATTTTCACTCAATGACAAAAGCCAGGAAAGCTAGAAATCACATTTGGCAGATTACCTCCTCCACTGGGGCTCTTTTGACTGATGAAATCTCCATTAGAAATGAGTTCCACCAACACTTTAAATCCTTTTATTCCTCTGCTTCTTATTTCCCTCTAGATGCTCTTCAATCTTTGGTTCAATCCAGCTTTGGTTCCATTTAAATAGTTAGGGGATCTCATTTAAACCAGCTTTTGTTAGAGTCACCTAAAACCAGCCAGTGTTGCTTAGCTCTTTGTTTTTCACCAACACTTTAAAAGAGCCCCACTCTCTTAGCTTTGGTTCCACCAACACTTTAAATCTTTGGTTCAACACTTTAAATCCTTTGGTTCCATTCTCTTAGAGCAAGAAGAGATTTTTTGGGCACAAAGAGCTAAGCAACACTGGCTGGTTTTAGGTGACTCTAACAAAAGCTGGTTTAAATGAGATCCCCTCAACTAACCAAAATTTGCACTTAACCCCCTCCGACTACAAAACTCAATAGTGTGCACCCTCTAACTATTTAGAATTGACACTTAACACCCTTTTGTTAGGCCTCCGTAGGAAAAATGCACCGACGGCCATCTCTGGCCACCGGGTTGCCGATCCGAGCCGTCCAAAAATTTTTAAAAAAAAAAACCGAGTGGGCTAACGTGGGAATTAACGGCATCCAACGTGCGTAGGTGCTCGATCTAAACACCCCATTTAAATTCTTGGGGTGTTTGGATCGAACACCTACGCAAGTCGGATGCCGTTGATTCCCGCGTAAGCCCACTCGGTTTTTTTTTTAAAAATTTTTGGACGGCTCAGATCGGCCACCCGGTGGCCGGAGACGGCCGTTGGTGCATTTTTCCTACAGAGACCTAACAAAAGGGTGTTAAGTGTCAATTCTGGATAGTTAAAGGGTGCACACTGTTGAGTTTTGTAGTCAGAGGGGGTTAAGTGAAAATTCGGATTAGTTGAGGGGGGTTTACTGTAATTTACTCAAAAAACTTTGTGTTAGAGTCACCTAAAACCAGCCAGTGTTGCTTAGCTCTTTGTGCCCAAAAAATCTCTTCTTGCTCTAAGAGAGAATCCAGTTCAATCCTCAAGTACTTTTCAAGAGGAACATTGGAAGGGGAGAGGTTCTCTTGAATATTACAAAGCTGGGATTGAATCTTTTTGATTTTGAGAGGGAAAAGTGAGAAGATCTAGTAACAATTTCTCAACCAAAAACTATGTTGTTCGGCAGCTATTTCTCATAAGGAATACAAACAAAAGAAAACAATAACAAGAAACTAATAACATCTGTTTGAGCCGAATACCAAAACTTGGCACACTTTTTTTTTTCTTTTTTTTGGCATCAAAGAACATCATATATATAAATGAGAAGAAATATTACAAGGGTTTAACAATTATAAAACATAACACAATTGTGCTATCGCCTAAGATAGAGGACGCCGACGACATGCCAAGGCATGGAAGCGTAAGGAGTGTCTGCCAAGTTATTGGTATTCAGCAGACACTCTGCATATATCCCTTTTCCAGGCACAAATTCGTTCATGATGGACAACATACTTTATCATGCTAATAATTACAGAAAATAAAAAATAAATTATGAAGCAAGGATAATGGATCCCAAAAATATATATCAAGATTTGTATGACTGCACAATTCCCTTGGATGAAGACAATGTTTTTTTTCCTGTGTCAATCTGACACTTGAGTTTTCTTGGTTGAACTGTTTTCCTAGCGCCAAAATACTGAAGGCCACCAAACTGGTCATCACAGTGAAAGAAATGTGCACTGCTGTCGCTTCATCTCAATCATCAATATCTTGAACCCAAGCTAAATCTGCCAGCGAAATGTTCATGACAGTTACATTGAATTCCCAATGCAAAGAACAGGAAGCAACATCCTTGTCTAATCAGTATATTTCAACATAGAACCAACAAAGCTTGTGCAAGTTACAATGTCCAATTATCATAAATCTATGATTCTCTGTTAAAAGTACCCATTTATGCGGCATCAATACAACCAATGAAGCAAACAAACACGGATGCACGGGAGCATGAAAAGGTTTTAAGTTATTAATTTTACCATGCCTACACCTTTTAATATTATTTTTTAAATCATGAAAATAACGAGAGAAGTGATGGGCAGTAAATAAGTGACTCGGGAAAATGGAAGTAGAAGAAGAAAGAATGTGAAATGAGAGAAGTGAAGAGGGTGATGTGGAATTGTGTGAATTTTTTTTTATTTTGTAGAAAAAGAGGTACGGCCAACACTTCTTTAGTATATATTTTGTATGTGCGCAAACAAGATTAGTAATTTTTTATTTTCCTCTTTGAATAAAACCAAACGGCACAATTTATAACTACGATACAAATATGAGTTAATAAGCTCGGCGACAGTTGTTCATCTACATGCATGAGAATAAGATAGTATCAAACCTTGAAGTACAGACTCAACCGCAGCATTTGGGATAAGAAGCCCAACAATACGCTGAATTTCAATTGTAGTCTCTATGCGCACAACTCGAAGTCGTTTATGACTTTGGCGGGCCTGAAAAGGATGTTATATGGTAGTCAACTTATAGTTAGCCAGGATGAATACAGCTTTTTCCAATGACCTATTAAGCTTATCTTATTAAAGTCCAAGGCGATATCTGAACTAGAATGATATCAACAGAAACAATAGGTGGATAATTTCCGTAGTTTTTATATGTAACAATCACTAAGAAGCACCAATGGGGCATCCCATGTACCCAATATCGTAAAAAGGAGAATATCAGTGTGCATGATTTGATCTACATATTGTAAATAAAATCCAAAAGAGTTTCACGGGAGAGATTTACTACCTGTAGGGGATGGGACTGGACTCACAATCATGTGAGCCCTCAAATATCATGTTCGGAGCAGCAAAATTATGGGGGTTATTGGACTATATTAGCCCCCTAAACATAGAACTGGCTCAAAAACCCCAAATACAGGGAGATTGTAGATCACAATAAAAACCAGATTGACCTAAAGGACACGAATTCATTGACAATTACTTTGCCAGGTTCTATGAGGCTACTCTTCTTTTTTCCAATCGAGCAGCACTCCCTCGTGAACGACGATTGTTGTAGAGGTTTCCACAGAAAGAGCCCTTGGTTCTGACAAATGGATTCCAATTACAGTTACCTAGGAGCATATACTGGTTAGGTTCTCCCTCCCTTATTTCCCTCCTCCCAATGTAAAATAACTAACACAATAACAAAATAAAAACTGAACTAGAAGCCTTGTTGACTTTGAGGTAGTTTCGTAAGTAGGAATAGTAGATACTTTCACCTCAAAATTGAAGCCACTTTAATCACCCAATCAAAAAGCAACAAGAAAAAGAATCTAGCGTGTGTGGAATTCATGAACCACATCACAAACAAATGAAGCAGAATATGAGACCAAGTTACCTGCTTAGCAAGGGCCCTCTCAATAGTTCCCCAAACAGGAAGAATCAGACCACCTAGAATATTTACCTCCTGCAGTCTTCTGCCAACCGTACAGAAGCTACCAATCTTACACTTGGGGCCATGCATGCACTGCATGTCAAGGAAATTGTGAGCTATGAAAAATTTAAATGAAGGTAACATAAGCAATAAGGCATAGTTACCTCACAACAATCAATGGAACAGTTAGCGATCAAATGGACAGATATATAGATGAATAACAAATATTTGAGAGCTTAGACTCTGTATCCCTTTTAGGGATTTCTCTCTCAATCAATTAACCATTTGATTTGGTTGCATCAATTCCAGTCTGGCTTGATCATGACATGATGATCCATCTAATCCTTATTAGTTCTACTTTTCCTGCCCATATAGTTATATAAAATGAAACCCCAGTGATTGTGTGAGTGTGTTGCATTTATGGTTACAAAATTAAAAATCCATGTGTTATTGCAATGGCTTCTCATATGAGGCGACGTCCTTGGAGGTATAATTCTTATTCAAGGTTACCTTCTGATCAAAAAGAAAAATATTCACAGTTACCTGCTTAGATGAAACCTCATATTCATCTTCCCAGCCACTACGAGCTTTCTCTAATTCGGAAATTCTTCTGTACTTGTTTTTAAGCTCTGCTAGAGGCATCTCCCTGGAGATTGAATGGGAAACTCAGTGAAAAGGGAGCACATAGAACTCCAGGAACTGAAAACCTTAACCACAAGTTTTCATACCTTAGTGCCTCCCCCACAGCAGGACGGACTATCTTATACAACCCAGAGGCAGAACTGAGCACAACTCACGGAAGAAACATTAGAATAGCAAGTCAGATAGGCATTGATTCTAGAGATAAATGACATCGAAAACGAGTTAATATTTCAACACCTTTTAAGAAAGAAAGAGCCAAAAATTGGATAAACCTAAAAGAGCAGCACACAAATCATCAGTGAAGAAAGAGAAATTCAATATATCCATGCGATCTTAAATAACTAGCACTGAAAGAACTAAAGAAGCACTTTCCATGAAGGGGATTCCGGAAATCACGCTTCAGCCTAAAGAGACACCTTTTGAAATAGCAGCTACGCCACTTGCCAAGGCTGTAGGTTCATAATCATTAACCAAGCATGCTCTCTCTCTCACTCACACACACACACACCATCCTCCAGCAGAATCTGTACGTATATAAACCCACACTAGGAAACCCAGTGAATCCACCATGAAACCGTCACTTAAGCAGACTACATAAAAGATCATATAAATAATCTTTAAGTTGATGATTAGATGCCACTACAAATGAATAAATTACAAAATAATTCTATGGGAGGACTACAAGAACAACTTCCATACCCTTCAAATGCTAGAAGAAAATGCCGCCTTCCCAGCCATTCCCTCTTAGATTCAAAGAATCCATCATTAGGTGAACCAAGTCCATCTTTTTGCTTCTCCTCAAGCAAGACAGATGCAGACTATACATAAAGACACAAGTTAGAAAATCCCTGGTCATCAGGAGAAAGAAAGAAGTAAAAAACTTTAACATATTTTATTTTGGAAAAGTGTCTAGAGCTTTTATTTATGCTTTTCCTTTTTCCTAATTTGGATAAAGGAGTACCTCCCATGTGAAACCACGATCCAGAGTGAAAGTAAAAAGTACAGTGGATGCACCAGACATATGATCAACATGAACAGTCTGCAGAAAGATTGAGGTTAATTATAATTGAATACTATGGAACCTAAATGAGCTTCAGGACAAGCTTAACCTTTGGAGTCCCTTGTTGTTCGATAATGTTGGCTTTCATGTCAACAATGCCAGAATCAAAATGCCCTTCAACACGCGCATTTTGAATGAGAAGTTCAAGGATGCTAACAAATAACTCAAAGAGCCTGTGTTTCAAATGAACATTATAACCCAAGTACCTAGATAAAGTCTATCAAAATTTCAACGAGAGCATAAAGTGCAGACCTGTTTTGGATTTCAGGGGGCAGTCCCAAAAGCCGATTAAGGAAACGTCCAACATCATGCATGTCTGAATCAACTATACGACCAGAAAGCTTTCCTGAGTCCTTTCCATTTCCTGACAAAAATTCAGAAAGGGAAGTGTAGTTCCCTTAGCGAGAGATAGAAAATGGAAGAAGAACGAAAGGGGATGGAACAAGGAGAAGGGCACAGAGAAAAACGTCTACCGGTAGGGAGAGGGAGCATAATTTAATATAATTTACGCCTTATGTTTATAGAATGTTCCTATAATCATGACATAAATCAAATTACAGACACTCTAATAAAGAAAATCCTACTGAATTGAGACTATCTCAACTGTCTCCGGTCTACATCTTCATGAATAGTAAGTGGGTAGCTCTCCTATTTGATGCCTGTGAGAGTCATCCTCAAAGTGCAATAGAACTCAATGAAATTAGCTGGCACGTTCAATAGAACGTACCTGATACTTATTGTTTGTTGATAAGATGGTAATCACAAACACAAGGGCTTAAGTTACACTTTAGGGAACATAATCGAGTCAGTATTAGGTTATCTTGGACTAAAGAAGTAAAGAACAATATATATACTGCAGTCTGAGCAAAACTGGAAACCCGGTAACCCCTCAGGTGGCCCAATGTCATCTTGGCTCAACAATAAATAAGACTGAGGAGTGAGGAGGTTGTTACAGAAAGACAGATGAGAAGAAAAGTTCTTCAAAATGCTGCAAACGATTGGCGAAATGTTGTGCACATTGAATGGACAAAGAATAAGCCAAAAAGACGAAGTAAACTTCAAAAAATGTGAAGACAAACTAAGAAATGAAAGTATTCACAAGGCATTAGAAGTGGAACCACGGGACAAGAAATGAGGACAAGTCAATGGAAATGTTTAGACCAAATGAAATCAACTCATACACTAGAAAAAAACGAGTGATCCAATCCAAGTCTAGGGTGCTACAAGACGTCAGAAAGGCATGAGTTGAAGCCATGGGACAGAACTCGGTTGCCTTGAATATAACTGAGCATATAGAAGTTGACAGTAAAAAATACTAGGGGCAATTAACGTTGTTTGATAGTTTGATATAAATTTTTGCGGCCATTTCCTAACAGCTTAAGCTTTTCGGACAATTGGTATCTTAAGATGGTATCAGAGCTCGTGTTGAGAGAGGTCTTGGGTTAAAGTCTCTCTATTTGCATTTGTTACCCGTTTGTATTTTGTCTCTCCCCTCTGCATTCTACCACAATAAGTGTTGTATGTTTGCATCTCTACGTGCAAGACAGAGTTGCATGTTAGGGAGGGTATTAGATAGCTTGATATACCTGTTGGGCTCATTTCCTAACACTTAAAGCTTTTGGGACTATTCGTCCATCCCGAGTACTTGGGACTTTTGCATTAAGGCTTGTAGAGTAACATATTATAAGTGTCCGTCAACTATTATCAAAACAAGTACAAATAGAAGTCTTAACACTCATTTAAGTCAACTGCATCAGACAAGAATGCCAAAATAATTACCCCAACTTGTATCTCTAACTATGCCAACAGAAACAAGAGCAGCTTTTCCCTTGATCATAAACTCCTGAATAGTATCTGGTTTATCTGATGAACAACCTGGAGGTAGAACTGGCAAAGCATCCTGAATAAAACCTAGAATTAATTTTCATAAATCTGACAATCCACCCACAGCCCAACCCCAAACGCTTTGTGAAATGGACAGAGACTCGCTTGTCACTAGGAGCAGGGGCGAGCAAGGTAGGGACAAGAGTAAAAAGCAGCCAAGAGAGCACGTGTAGCAAAAACCTGCTCCATGATTCCTCTATACATCACCATTAGGGCCCTTTTTCCGTAAGCACTGTCATAATTGTAAGCACTCAGAGATGGTCCAGCCCTGTGACACAGAGAACAGCTTTGAGGCCGATCTTGTCCTGATTTGCAACAATAGTTATCTTCTGAGTCGATAATTTACTGAACAAAAATAAATACATCCAACCTGCGGTCTCCCTGCGTTAATGCTCCAAGAGATTCCAATCTCTTGGCAACAATGGATGCAAATCGGCGCTCACCCCCGAGATTAGTAAAGAGTAGCCTGCAAAGGATATAAGAGAACAGACAGCAACATGATTAACGTATCAAGGATATAAGAAAAGAACACCCATATGATTTAAGTAATAATAACGTAAGCCAAGTCATCTCCTAGAGAAGGGGGAATGATTGTCTAATAATCAACCACGGACATAACCCGATATAATTTAAGCAATTAACTAGGGCTAAATATGGAAGAGGGGTCAACTAAGGCTTTGTTTGGTAGAACTCCACTCTACTGTTTTCTTGATTCTATGTACAATAAACAAGTTTTTGTTCCTTTGGTGGAAAAGAGAAACATATATATATTTGGTGCATAAACTTGTTTAGAAAGCAAGTGAGAGGGTGGTTGGACTGCTGGAGGAGTTATGAGAGAAAAGAAAGTCACCAAGGAGGACGCTGGAGGTAGAGAGAGTTGCTGGAGTGCTGTTGGAAATGGTGGCTGGAGGCAGGGCAATAGACAAAGGGTCATCATAGGTAGTGGCCATAAGTGGACAGTCAATGGCGGGGTTACATGAGGGAATGGATTCACCGGAGGAGGTGACAAAAGGGAGTTGCCAGAGGTTCGCCGCAAGTAGTGGCCGGTGACAGGAGGTGGAGGGCTGAGGAGGTCAAGCCTGATTAAGTTAGAGAAGGACCTCTTGGCCATTGTCTCAAGAGCAGCTACCGATGCATCATTGCTTTAGCGAATCAACCGTCTATTATGATAATAGCAGGTGACGGAGGGATGTGGTGGCTAGGGGTTGTGGGGAAGGGAGTGAGGGAAAACTTATTTTTGAAACCCATTTTGCGATTTCTGACATTCACCAATTTCGGAAATTTTCAGAAACGGTTACTTGGACTGGCTCGTTGAGTTTATTAAATTTTGCTATCGTTTCTTTTGATAAGCAACCATTAGCGTCACTCTACATTTGATTAAGCTGTACACTATGGTAACTGCTCTTACCCAATAACACAACAACATAAAAAATATAATAATAAAAGAAAGGCTACATATTTACAATGAATAGGACTAGGATGCCAATTCAACCTATACTCAGGTGCAGAAGCTTGATTTGACCGATGTGTTCTTCCAAATTGTTGAATAGCTCGGTCTGCACTCCAAGGTAATTCCAGAGTTAAATGGACTCTTCTTTTCTGGCATCAGAACAACCACCACAACAAAAAGTTAATTTGCAGGAATTGAAAAATGAGCCAATTTCAAAACCCATTGTGTACCAAAAGGTTCAAAACATATTTTGAGAGCTTTCTCTCAATACATCATCGGTGCCCAGAAGCATTCAGCAATAGCTACCATGATCAAATTAGGCAATGACAATCTCAAATAAAACCACAAAAATAGGTATACCTGATTTACTGCCCTTCGGTCTGCTTGCAAAGAGACACCAGCTGATCCAGCCTCAGAAATGATAGCAACCAGCTTCTTACCGTCCATGAAGAGCTGCTTCTCATGCATATTGACCATTTCCATGGTCACATCCTTGCTAAAGTAGCAGAGGAAATTTTGTTTTAGCAACGCCAAGAGCTAATCAAGGGTTATACAAAGAAAAATTGTCTAAACTCACGTGTTCCGTGCCTGATAAGTAACACCTTTTCCACCAGAGGCCCTAACAAGCATGCCTCGCCTCCCTGTAATTTCTGCAACTTTATCAGGGCCCCCAAGCTGCACAAACATCACACGTAATTAACATAAATAACTTGAGAACATATTCATAAAATACACAAGTAAACCAAAAGCTTTTGCCGGAATTCCTAGCATATTCAAAGTGTTAAAAAAAAACACTTCCATGTCCTAGACTTCCCCTCTTCATCTTCCAGCTCTCTTTCTCATCATTCTTCCTCTTTTCTATTATTTCTTTGAGTCTCTTCCTATTCCCTCACAAAAATATTGTTCCCTCCAACGATATCACATTGTTATCACAATTTGCATGAATAAAATTATTTTTTTCACTAAATAAATAAAAAAAACACTTCCATGTCCTAGACTTCCCCTCTTCATCTTCCAACTCTCTTTCTCCTCATTCTTCCTCTTTTCTATTACTTCTTTGAGTCTCTTGCCATTCCCCCACAAAAATATTGTTCCCTCCAACGATATCACATTGTTATCACACTTTGCATGAATAAAATTATATTTTTTAACTAAATAAATAGTGAAATAGGTATGTGATTAGCATTTGTATAAATATTACTCCCTCCATCCCTTTTTTAGATTCCATTATTCCATTTTAGGCTATCCCTTCATAAGTGTCCATTTTGTAAAGTTAGTAAATAAAAGTTGGTACATTTTTCATTTTGTCCCTAAAATTAGATTTCATTCTAAAAAGTTAGTGAGTAAAAGAGTAACGATGATGTCTCCATAGAGGATAAATAGGAAAATTTATAACTTTTAGAGTGTAATCATGATGTCTCCATTTAAAACCCTTTTTACAAAAGAATAATATTTTAAGACTATAATAGAGACTTCAACAGAAGATTCTTTGAAGAGTCCGAAATTAGAAACTACTCCCTCCGTTCCAAATTGAGAGTCCATTATTCCTTTTTGGGTTGTTCCAAAATGATGGTCCTTTTCCAAAAATGGAAGGAAAATTTTGGTGATTTTCCAAAAGTGTCCCTCACAATTAAATATGTGTTATAAAGTAAGTAAAATATAGGGGTAATGGTGGAAATAATAGGTAATATAGGTGTAATCATTGCTTGTCCCCTAAAATAGTTGGAATCCCCAAGAGGGACTCTCAATTTGGAACGGAGGGAGTATGAATATGCAATTAAACTAGCTACTTATTCTAAGCATTATATAGTTTAGTTGCTTCAATTGTAGGAAAACAGCAATATATGATAAGTCAAGTAGTCAACTTTTATGAGGGTTTTATTTTGTTTTTTTGAAAAGCTGACCTAATCACTTTTAGTTACGTCCAAGACTCACTTTAGTTAGTAATATGTCTACCAACTAGATGCTTGAGAACTCAACCTATTTTATTCAAAACCCGTTTTTCATAGTGATTCGTAAAATGAGTTTGGAATGTTAAGACATGCAATTATAGGGTGACAAGTTGTTCATATCGATTTTTTATGAAAATATAAGATGAATTTAAAACTATTTAAAAGTTTTTTATTTTAATGTATATTTGATTCATCCTTTGAAAGTGCACTTTTACTAATGCATTTAAGTTTCAAACATTACTCATTCTAAAAATATACCATACTCGCATAGAAACTCTGAACATGCGATGCACAAGTAAAATGCTAGTTTGTGGTAAGGCATTATTAAAATAAACTACTCTTAGTACATACAAGTCAAATGATAACTAGAAAGGAGGGACCAGCTAGCCTTCTGCAGGTACCTGGTCAATAATGTCATCCAATGGATTGTTGGGAAGATCTAAAGAACGAATTATCTCAAGAATTTTCAACTTGCGCTCCATTGCTCCTTCATACCTATCCCCATGTGAAAATAAACCAAGTTAAATTCTAACGGTAATATTATATTAAGAGAAAAAATATGTCGTCAACTCTGCAAGCCAACCATAGATATGGAACATTTCACTACATAAAAAAAGAGAAACCACAACAGTTTTAGAAGAAAGGACCTTCTACCTTTTCACAAAAAAGACCCTGACTAAGTTGAGCAAAAAACCACTTCCATCTATTATTCATCAATGTTTGCTTTCTGAATACGACCGACCAAGCTTTGACCCTTCCTTCGTTTTATGCCCTTTAGGTATAAATATTAAATCTACCTTCTCGTTCAAAGTAATGTATAAATCTACCTTACTACCATCAAGCAAATTACATTAGTATCCTAGCCTCCTAGGGTAACCAGTTAGAATACCGTACCGGTTAAGAGTACGGTGAGATACCGGGTACTATTTCGGACTAATTGCCATTATTGTTATTTTTTCACCTCGAAAAGTATACATTTACCTAAAAGGAAAATAAAACTAAAAAATACATGGGGACCGTCCGGTACCAATAGGTGTTTGAGCCGAAAAAGAATTACAATTCCAAGGTACCGGATTTGCTAAAAAGTGGTACATAATGGCTGGTATGGCACCGGAATCAAATCACTGGTTATGGTACATGATTCAAATCACTACTTAGAACTCTGCAAAATGCTATAGCCAGTCGCTACTGAATCCAAATAAAAGGGAAAGTACAACCAGGTCATAGAAGTGGTTTCTATCGCTAATCTGCAAATTGTCATCGTGGTGCTTCATACATCTATGCAGGGGCAGCTGTGGAAGTGACGCTGGTTATGTAATGAGAAAGTGCCTTTCCTAGGGAGATCGTTTGGGTTACCAAGTGCAGAAATGTGGAATACGTGTAACTTCCCAACCTTGCAATCAAATATTTGAAAATATAGAACAGAGCCACTAAGATAATGTATATTTGTTTGAAGCTAATCAAAAGCCAGGATTTGACGTATTCAAACTAGAACTCCAAATTGTTGAATCAAGAGCTAGTAATCTCCACCCTCAGCAAGTTTGTTAGATTGATACATCCAGTCTTGAATTGACACAGAAAATTGGAAAAGTTACAAAGTAAACCCCAGGGTCTGACCATGTTACTTATTCAACTCTATATATGTTATCTTTATCACAATCAAACCATACGGCTTCAAATTGTTGATATCAATTTCGAACCCTCCTACATCTGATTACATTGACTAATGGAAGATATTTTATGCAACTAGGTGGCACTTTCTCTTTGGCCTCTTTCTACCCAACTCTCTTATTCTCCACTTGCAGCACAACACTCTCTCCTCTTCTTTTGTTTTATTCTCTTCTTTCCTTCTATCTACTCCCCGCACAACCACCAACACCAGATCCTCTACCATGTGAACTTCCCATGTGCCACCACCTACAGATACTCTGACTCCAAACTCAGACCAATCTCTTTTCACTGATCCACCGCAACCAGCACTCACAAGCAGCTCCTTGGCCCCAAATCCCACCCATTGAAAACACACCCAACGACCCAAAATCAAGAATGGGCATTAAAGAACACTAGAATTACAGAACTTGAACACCAAAAATTGAACCCAAAGTTGAATGCCAGAAAATTTAACAAAAGCAGCTTAAACCAAATCAGAAATCGGAAAATTGCACACCACAATGAATATCAAAATCAGTGAGGCAGTAAGGGGTCATGGGCACCAGCAAACAAAAAACCTGCTATTCTCTAATTTTCATTGACACCAATTGCAGGGGCAATGCCAGATTTTTTTGTGGCAGTGCTAGGTGATGAAGGTTGTGGAGGATTGGAGGCTTTGAGGATGGAAATAATTAAATAAGGCTATCGGCAGATCTAGACAGACAGAAGTGGTGTTGGTCAAGGTTGGGAGGCTTTGGGGAGAGAGAGAGAGAGAGAGAGAGTGGTGTGAAGTTTGAAGGTTGTGCGTTCTCTTGTCTTGGTTTGTCTTGAAGGGCCACCAACTGTGGGAGAAAAGGAAAGAGATGAGAAAGAAAGAAAGTATGGTGGTGGCTACCAGAGGAGAGGGAGGTGTAAATTGAAAATAATACCCATTCCATCAGTGGATCTAAACGTATACAGACAAATGGCTCAGATTAATCCAATCATAAGTCTACGTTCAATGAGAGAAATCAGAAACTTGGGGTGTAATTTGTTAAAGCATCCAACTCCAAACCAATTGGCAAGGAGTAGAGAGGCCGCCCAGGCTTATATATTAGGTTTGGAGGAGATAATTAACCAATGTGGGATAAATTCCATCACTCCCCTACACGTGCGACCCCCGACTCGCACGTGGAGAGGTAAACAAAGGATCCAGAATGCACGGATCACAACGAAATAAGGTGCTTACGGCACAAACAAAGAGGAAAAACCTACGAAAACCTAGCTATGATACCATGTTAAAGCATCCAACTCCAAACCAATTGGCAAGGAGTGGAGAGGCCGCACAGGCTTATATACTAGGTTTGGAGAGATAATTAACCGATGTTGGATAAATTCCAACATAATTTGCTGCTAGGGTCAAACCAAACGGGTTCTTATAGCGCATTCTACTGAAAAGATTTAAGGGAGAAAAGAAATTCTATGTTGAGATATCAAAACCTCTTCAACAGTTCAGCTACATAGGCTTGTTTTGCATGGAGATATTCATCAGTTTTTTCCTTGCACGAATGACAGGACCAATCAACAGCTACTGCATCTACTACAGGTGGAACTAAACAAGCAGGATGTACCAGTTGACCACAACAGGAACATTTGAGCAATTTCTTTCTTTCCTACATTGAAAAATATAGGAGATGGTAACAGAATGCAGGCACTCAAACACTGAATAATGTCAAGGAACAGGGGAAGGGAAAGGGCAGAAAGAGAAGGAATAAATACCTCTTCAGAATTGCATATCTCACAGATCTGAAACTCATCATCAGATTCGGTAGATTCATTTCCAGAATCAGCTGCA
Source organism: Rhododendron kiyosumense (assembly GCA_019656275.1). Taxonomy (NCBI): domain Eukaryota; kingdom Viridiplantae; phylum Streptophyta; class Magnoliopsida; order Ericales; family Ericaceae; genus Rhododendron; species Rhododendron kiyosumense. The sequence goes on from BPLS01031135.1 coordinate 21,340, forward strand.
TAGATCGAAAGGATATTTAGAAAAAGAAAGGGCCATAGCCAACAAATGTGCTCAACAAGAAGAGACAAAATTCCCTCATACTCCCTACAATTAATATAGATCTTTTAAGCAAACCCACCCAGGCCCCAGCAGCAATACGTCCTAAGAAACTATATATTTTGAACTAAACCATCCCACAATTACATCACATATGACGAAAGCACTGACGCGATATCATTCAGAGTAAGGGATTTAGATTAACTAAGGAAATGAAAGAAAGGCTGTCATTAACGCAACCAGTATCTTATGGTCACTTCCGCTTCTAAGAAACTTACTTTCAGATTCGTCCTCGCTTTCAGCATCGCTTGCAGCTCTCCACTTAGCAACTTTCCTAACTCTGCCTTTGAATGAAACACCAGGTGTTGCTAAATGCCTTTTTCGTTGCAGCTCCTTGACACTTTCCTCACCTATAAAACAAAACTGGCCAGTGAACTTTAAGCAAAGAGATTTCAGCATAGACATTTCAGCATAGACGACCCAGTATAGAAACATATAAACCTGGAAGGACCTCAGGTTTTTCAGGTAAAGGATAATTTTCTTCAACAAATTTAAGCAACAGCTCACGAGGCCCCGAAATAAAATCATCAAGTTCAAGACCCTATGAAAGAGATAAGATTCATTATCCAAAAGGACAAAAATAAATCATCAATAACAGAAAAGCAAACAAACATATGAAATGAGATTAAACATTTTTCTTAGTTGTACTCAAAAGAAAAAAGGATACAAATAATGCAGGAAAAAGAATCTCACATATTTCGTCACAGCTTCCTCGGTCCGTGCCTCTCCAGTACTCTGAAGGCCAATGACCACACACTTATTTTCCACTAATGCTTTTGTAGCAAGTCTTACAACAGCGGGCACCTTAGCTGACATACACATGTGTCTAAAGAAACGCTGCAATAGTATTGTCAAAAAGGAAAAAAATGAAAAGATATGAAACATATTTTGAGAAAACCTAAATGCAAAAATTTTAGAAATGATACTTTTCGGAGACACTATATTCAAATGGATAATCGCCATATAGATAATCTTAAACATTTGAACCTGATGGTTCGCCCAGTATAGGCGCCATAGCTGACTAGAATTAGGCTTCTCAGTCGAAAGAAATGCACTTGCTGATAGTAATTCCACCCGCAACTCTGCCCAGAACTCTGCAGCTTTTATATACATTTCCTGGCAACATAGGGTTAACAGGTTTTGAACAAAATCCAACGAATGTACTCCATGTGAGTAAAATAACTGATCCCCATAGATATAAGAAAGGCATCGACGAGATACGATTTCTGAAACCTACTAACCAAACGTATAACTGAAACAAAACTCTCTGCCCATCCACACTAAGAGATCTAGATTGAGCTCAGTTGCACGAAGCAAGAGCAGGAAACTAGAGGATATAGAAGAATTTATTAATTTAAGGTTGAGAGCATCTATGGGAGCCCATGTGTAAAAATAATTATATATATATGGGCAAAAATATAAGTCTTTTATTATTTTCTTGTTAGTTCTTCTGTAAATGTTAATGCTTAAACAAATATAAGTAATTAAGTCAACTTTAATTTTTCCAAAACTTAAGTAACTATTATATTTATAGCAACTACTTGAATTAATGTTTTCTAGTATCTTATCGTTGCAACATATTCTCTCTTACTTGATAGCTCATCATTTGTTTCTTTCGGAATTCATGTGTGAGAGATTCTATCCGAGTTGGGAATAGGATTCTCTCTATGGGAAGAAAGTTTCTTTGAGATTGTGACTTGGGAGCCCATGAGTGAGGTTCCAAGCTTATTTGCCATCCTGATTGGAGGATACTGAGCGAACATGGAAGATTTTGAGATAAATGAGCTCCCGTGCAAATCAATTACTCTATCCTGAAAAGAATTGCTAAATCCTAAGCTTGCTCTAGTTTTTTCCTGAGCATACTTGCTCATAATTGTAGCATGCACAAGAATTACGATCAATAAGGAGTCTTCATATACATTTACTTAGATAACAGACCAAGCGAACCCTTATGCTTTAGAAGAAGATTATATCCTCACAAACGTTCTTTAAACCTTCATCACCACACTCGCTGAAAAATCTATATTCACCTTATCAATCTTGTGGTTCATGTCCAACGGAACTCTATCTTTCCCTCATCCAATACTTCAACATCTTTCCCCAGATCAGAGACCAAAAATATTTCTTCCATGGGATTGCCCACCAATGGGAACCCCAAATACTTAATTGGTAAAGACTCAAGGGGACAGCCAATAATGTCCTTTGGAAAAGTTTTCCCAAACTGTTTTCCCAAAAAATGCAAATATCCAAGGGGTTTACAAACCATGGAACACCTCTTGAACATTTTCCTGAGGAGAAAATATAACTGAACTTAATGCTTCTATAGTGTAACTTAGCTCCAATGGTTTTCCTTGCAATTTACAGAGCAATCTGCTGGCATACCACAATTTAGGGCATGCAGCATACCACCTTCCCTTTCAAATTCCTCGATCATTCTGATCCTCTTTGTGTGTGGATTGTGGGATAATGTACAGCTGTATGCACATACCTACACACTCGTGTGTGTGGATATATATATATATATATAGGGGCCAGTTCCGGGGACACAAACTTAAACACAAGTTTTGACACTCCATCTCAACCCTTGAAATGGTGGGCTGAGATTAAAAAACATAAATGGCCCCTTCTCTCTCCTCTCTTCCCATCCCACCTAATCTCTTCCTCTCCCCTTCCCCACTATGGCATCCACATCCGGCAACCCCACTCTCCGGCGACCCAACCTCCGTCGAGCCCCTTATCTGGGGACCCCATCTCCATCGATCCCCATCTCCGACAACCTATTCCCTTCACAGGCACCCTACGAACCACCACATGGATTTTCTTGATTTATAGTTGAAAATCTAATAAAATTGCACGAAATATACACAAATTCTACTTGTAAGAAAAAAGCTGTAAATTGCTAGGTCAAACAAAATTGCACGAAATCTAACAAAAGCAATGGAATAAAAAATTAGTAGTTCAAGTTCAATATTATACCACCTCTGTCCCTAAACAAGGCTTCAAAAATAATTCAAGAAAATCCATGAGATGCAACCAGAAGGGAACGGGTGTCAAGGGTGCGTGTGAAGGGAATTATAGTGTACACAGCTTTTGGGTTTATTTTTAAAATTAGATAGGATGCGTTTAGACTATTGATTGAGGTTCAAATGCGTTTAGGATGAAGTTGTAGAAACGAATGGGTCCCTGAAGATGGGGCTCGACGGAGATGGGGTATGGGGCTCGACGGAGGTCTAGTTGCCGGATGTGGGGTGTCATAGTTAGGAAGGGGAGAGGAAAAGATTAGGTGAGATGGGAAGAAAAGAGGGAGAGGGTACACTTTTATGATCTAATCTCAACCCTCCATTTCAACAGTTGAGATGGAGTGTCAAAATGGCAGAGAGAGGCCGAGGGCCTGGGCCCCCACTCAATCTTTTTTTTTTAGTTTTGCAAAAAAATATTTTTTTCCAAGTATTATTCTAGATTTCTTGTTAATCACTCTCATATATTTTGTACATCATTTCATTCTCAACTTTTCATTTCAAAATTAGAACAATTTTATTACACTGGCGACATGAGATGTCTAAGGAAAAACATAGCCACCAATTATGATTTGAAACTCTCTAATACATGTCCAAAATTTTATAAGTGGCTAAACCATGGGCTATAAACATTATACTTTAGCAATTGTTTACAATTTTTACGATAGTCTTGTTTCTTTTTCTCTGTCGATAGAACCCACAACGCAATTCAAATTTGGAGATTTTGGAATAAAATTTGAAGAAAAGATACTCTTTCTAATAATAATTACATTTTAGTTCCTATTAAATTGTTCTTAGACTTGATCCGCTTAAACAGTTCAAGCAATTGGTTTGTGTTGTAAGTGACTTTCTTAATAAATATTTTGGGTTTTTTTAATTATTTTTAGAGATTTTTATTATTATTCTAGGAATATTGCTTATCACAATTTTTATTGAAGTGTATTAAAAGGTGCCCCCACTAGTTATGTTTTCTGGCTACGCCACTGTGATAAGGGCTGCTCTTTCCTTGTAGCTAGGTCTCGTTAGCGTGACACTGAACTGGAGAGTTATTTTTTTCTTGCAACATAGTGGAGCAGACGAAGTGCGTCATACCATCATTTTGGCCTCTAATGGTGCTTCAATGACTTCGGACTCCACCCCTTTATAGCTAAGGGTACGACATACGTACATTCCCCTGGAAAGCTAACGGTAACAGTTAGATTGATAGTACTTAAACGAAATCAGTGCATATGAATAGTATAACCCCGGACCTTGCTTTCATGTCCATGGCCACAAGTTCTAGTGCTCCAACGCCTCCTTTTTCAAGAGCACCTAAAATAGAAAAATATAAATTTCTATATCATTCTACATAAAACAAGTGCAGTACAAAATGGTCCTATGACAACACACATATACATCGGAGAACAACAATTTTTAGAAAATGCAATAGCCAAAGTAGAATTTCTACTTGATACCACAAAGAATATATCAAGTGAGTATTTATTATGAAGAAAGATTCACAAACCACCAGATCTTTATTATTAGGTAGTATCACATTTCAAAGTACTACCAAATTTTCTCCTCTCCCCAATATCTACACAAGCTCAGTGTAGCTCGTATTGCATCATGTTGATGTCATTTAAGTGATTTATATCTGTCTGTAGTGTAATGAGTCTTCCCACACTTTTACAGGTCCTTCCATAGAGATTCTAGAGGAGCAAAAGTGGTAATGAAGTGTTTTAGCTAAACATGTGAGAAGATAAAAGGAAAAAATCAATCAAGTTAACTATTGGTTTTTTTCCCATTACTGATCAGGAAGACCCATATAACAGCTCCAGTTATGCTATCATTCATCATCCTGAATGCAACATTTAATTTGTTCCAAGGAAATTGAAGATTAGGGACCAGAATTGTTACAAAAGAAGAAAACATCTCCATTAAGAATTCAGAAGCAAAAAATACCAGTAATAGACAGGAGACAGTGTATATGATCAAAAAAAAAAAGACAAGAGACAGTGTACATCACAGTACCAGCTAACAAGAATCAGACCTAAAAATTCATGGAAATTAGAGAAACACGTTCCAGCTCCCCAAAGACCAAGCCGGACCATATAACCCAAATTGCGGGGTTCTGATGCACCAGTTGCCGAGCAATAAATAACACGAGCTTGGGGAAGTCGAGCCTGTAATGCAAAATATTGGAAAAAAAACAATTAGGTAGTGGGTAGTAAACTGTGCAAAGCTAATGCAGAAACTGTAGAATTGAAACAATATGAACAGAGCATTTGGCAATAAACCAAGTTGGTAATAGAAAAATGAGCAATCATGCACGTTCCTACATATCTGTGGATGCACATAAACACTTGCAAGTGAGTTTCACAAAATCAGAAAACGTTGAAGCATGGAACATGAGAACTACGATAGCAACTCAGAGCATGAATGTGCGTGTCTGACAGACCAAATAATGAACCAAGAAGCAGAAAAATTACAAGGAATGACATAGCATCCTCCACAATACATTAGAAATAAGGTGTCTCAATACCAAGACATATAAAAGCCAAAACACGTAAACAACAAAAATCCGAAAGGGAAATCAATCGACCTTAGCAGACCCAACCTTCATTGTCCAAATAAAGTCACAAAACTATATGTTAGCAACCCTTATTCCAGTCAAAGTGTTTCTGGGAGAACTCGTTGTGGCATTAAACAACTGTTGACCAAATTCAGGATACCAACAGAAAGCAACCGTTTGTAGTCATACACAGGTGCCAAGTGTAAATACGGAATCTAGGTGCTAAGTATGCAACCCAAAAATCAAGAGCTGTAACACCGTCTTAATACAAACAAACAGATAATTGTACATACGTAGACAAGTTTCTGAACATATGTATTCTGTAGTTCTACATGCGATTACATAAACTTAATATTCCCCCATAGCATCGCTTGCTGTTAATGTTCTCATCATTTATACACTTCGAATTCATAAAATTGGTGAAATGGGCCGGGCCACAAAGTTTCGTAAGTGGAGTTAGAAGTGCAAAATCCCTTGAAGTTCTATGAGGAACTATATGTAACATCAAGAAACGGAGATAGCTAAAAGCAGGAAGGAAAAAAAAAAGTAGGAAGGATCCTTTATAAATCAGTATGACTTACAAGGAGTGGCCAAGGTATTAGACACAATATTAAAATGATTTGAACTTTCAATTTTTACTGCTTCCTTGGATTTACTTTTTCCTGCATGTCTTTCAAACTGCAACATTCATTCATTATACAAAAAGAGTTGAAGCAAAACTTCAATTAACAATCACAAACAAGTTTTTACGCAGAAACAAGAACTAGAAGCTATTGGCCACTCTAATTCTTTGAATTCCCAAAACCCTTAAAAGCTCCGAGATGTCAAAATTCCCAGAAAAGAAAAAAAAAAGGATCGGTGATAATACTACACAAATCAGGCAAGTTAAGGGTATGGTAATTGATAAGCCCCAGAAAGTATACAATGGGGCTTATCTCTCTTATTTTGTCACACATACACACTCAACTTGCTTGATTTGAATGATATTGCACAAAAGGTGTGTTTTTGGCATTTTCAAGTAAATCGTGTTAACAAGGCATGTTTGAAAGCTATGGATAGTCCGGAGAGTGTCCAAGACCCCGAGGCCACGTGGTACCCCGTAGCCGAGCTCAACAAGTCATTGGAAGAAGCCTCGAAGAGTACACGGGACGGCAAAGGGTGATTTGAAGAAAAAGCAAGAAAATAGCAAATTTCCAGATGAGTACCGGTACTGGCCAAAACCTTAGTACCAGTACCCTTTGTCCAGTGGCCAACATCCTTTTCAAGCCGAGATCAGTACCGGTACTCCGAAAATGCCAGCACCGGTACCCAGCTGGAAAATTCCAATATTTTTGTGCCCGTCCAAGCAACAACTTAGGGGCATTTAGGACTTTTGTAGCACAATTGTAAGGGGGTATAAATACCTTCAAACCTCATTTTAGTAAGGATCTATCTTTTAGCACTCTTTCTCTGCCTCCCTCTACTCTCCTCTTCTCTAGTTCTCCTTCTCTCTTCAAAAGAGCAAGGAATCCTCGGGTTTTGGAGCTTTTGCCTTCATTAAAGTTGTAAATACTCACCTTATTAATCAAGATCTTGCTTTTATTTAAGTTTTCGTCCATGTTTCGATTTCTCTTTCCGTTTTGCCTTGTGTTTCCACCTACCATGGGTGAGTAGTGATCAAGGCTTGGTCATAGGGTGATTTCTACCCCATGACTTGCGTAGTATAATGGCTTTCTCTTGTTTGTGCTTAATCTAGGCTTGTGAATCGATGAAAACCTTAATTTTTGGTCTAAACCGAGAGATGTTAACTTCTTTGATTGTGTGCAGACAAGTCTCTTCGCACACACAATGCTTGGAACCCTAGCTCTCTTTGTGTTCAATAAAATGCCTAAATGAGTTTTCTTCCATTGACAAACCCTTCTTATGAGTTAAACTTGGTTTTAATGGCTTAATCCTCCGAGTGAGAGCAAACGGCTTTAACTCTCACTTGAGTTATAAATGAGAAGCATTAAATGGCCCGAGTCAAGGTTAGATTAATCCCCTAGATCTTGCCGCTTTTAATCTTTCGTGCAAACTACATTTAAGTAATTTAGGAGGTAGAAATAAAGAATTCCACACACAATTCAAACCCAAAGGTTGGCGGTCCTAACACTAAAACCCTACGTGAAACGAACCTCTGGGCCTAGCTACACCGAGCTCCCTATGGATTCGATCCCGGACTTCTGGGTATTATGCTGCAACTGACCTAGCCCTACGCTTGGGGCAACCACTTCTATGACACACTTTAGGCCGACAAGCAGTAATCTTACAAGATTAAAACAGATACTTACTGGCTATAGAGCACCAATATGGACATGCGACACGACAATGACATGAAAGTTCCAAAAATAGAGGACACAACACGTGGGGGACACTTGTTAAGAAATATGTATTATTTATTTATTCAAATTAAAAAGACTTCAATTTTACAATATGTACCTTAATCATATTTTCTCATCATATCAATAGAAGTATTCGAATCAGAAGCATTTCATCTCTATGTGTCTTTATTACTAAAATAAGCAATCACATATCTCACAAAAAAGAAGACTACTCTATAACAAGAGTCTACCACTTCATTTAACACCCCCGACGTGTATTGCGAGTGTCCTCAGAGTGTCTGAAGCATTTTTAGGGTGCCCCGAAGTGTCCAAACCAAATACGTTGAGAAGAGGACACTTCGGATTAGAGTGTCAAATACGTGTCAGGGGAGTATCGGAGTCCGATGAGGGTATGTGGCCTCCAACGAAGTGTCCGTGCTACATAGCTTGCTGGAATTAAAAATATCCTGGAAATAAACATAACAAACAGAAAAAAGCAGGCCTAGTGACCCACTTGCTGCGACGGCAGTTTGACGAACCCCGTAGAAAAACTGACCCCACAAGCAAATCGTATGTGCATAAGAGAATCAAATAGGATAAACTAAGACTTGAATATAGTGAAGAGGAGGCAGAACATATGGTTGCTAATATCTGCATAATCTTAGCAACAGCCTAAGTCAGTTTCCGCTCATTTACCCCTCTCCCATTCATTTCTGTTACCAGTATCCCTACAAGTGGTACAAGACTCCTTATTAAAGATGATAACAAAACAATGTTCAATAAGCTATGAAAGAAAAACGAAAACTGAAAGTTGAACAGAATAAGATCTAGTGTGATCTTCTGCATCAGCAAAATCCGTACAATAAGGAGGTTAGGCATAGAAAGCTACTGAATGGATTCAATGGAATTGGAGGATCGGTTTAGTCAAGACTCTGCACTGTTAAATAGTGAACCGCAAAATTCAAAGACAAAAACAAACACATCCAACAAATATGGGACAAAATGATAGGCACATGTTCCAACAATTAACTCTGTAGAACAAACCTGAATCTCAAGAACAGCTTCTCCTGTTCGCGTTGGTTGACCTCCAGCTTCAGGTACCAAATTTTTGGCTTTGTGACACTACAATCAATCCATTGGAACATCAAAAACGTGTAGAGAAGAAATTGCAGGTGTGGAGCAGTTCTCCCATTGATTACACACTAGGTATCAAACTAGAGTTTACGACTCTACAATTATGAGAAGACCACATCGAGTCTCCCACTGATTACACACTACGTAACATATCAAGTCAGTTCATTTCTTTCCCTGGAAAACATAGCTAGTACCTCATCAAATATGAGAAGACCATCATATTCTGGTCCACACCATTGCACGAGCTGCTGCAAACGAGAACGACCTTTCTCTGAAGATGCTATAAGGCTGCTATATGTCATAAAAACAACTCCCTCCCTGACACCGACAGACTTTGAGTCAAGCTTTGAATAAGGCAGCTTGTTCAAAGCATGCACTGCAAAAAAAAAATGATAACAAAGCGATAACTTCAATCCTAAATCACCTACGTCGGCTCAACAAAATATAAAATCTGGTTAACGAAAACTACAACCATGTGAGCACTGAGGAAGCCCACGTATGAAGAACAAAAAATATATCTATCATCAAAGAGTGATTACAGTAATTCCTTGAAGTCCAAATTTGACAAGCGAGAGACAATCCTAAGATGCAACATACAACATGTTGGAATACTAGTATACTTGTATAATAGTATATTATGTTTAGTCCCACATTGCTTAATTACATTGTGTAACGAACTATCTCCTTATATAAATAAATGATTGTGTGAAGGTTAATTGACACCTTACACACTTTTCCCCTCCAAACAACATGGTATCAGAGGGAGGCACTGTCTAGTCCTGATCAATATCGCCGTTTGATTGGTAAACTGAATTATCTCACTATTACACGTCCTGATATTTCATTTGCAATGAGTATTGCAAGTCAGTTTATGTCTGCTCCTCGTTTGCCACATTGGGAGGCAGTTCTTAGAATTGTCAAGTATCTCAAGTCTCATCCTGGACGTGGTCTATTTTATAGAGCTAATGGTCATTTGCGTATTGAGGCCTTCACTGATTCTGATTGGGCAAGAGGCCCATCTAACAGGAGGTCAACCACTGGCTATTGTGTTTTTCTTGGTGGCAATCTTGTTAATTGGAAGAGTAAGAAACAGACCGTAGTTGCACGGTCTAGTGCAGAGGCAGAATATTGAGCCATGGCTTACACCACATGTGAGATTGTGTGGGTGCGATCTTTTCTTGAGGAGATAGGATTCAATGTGCAATTGCCTATGAATTTGTATTGTGATAACCAAGCAGCAATTCACATTGCATCCAATCCTGTATTTCATGAGCGGACTAAACATATCGAAGTTGATTGTCATCTGGTGCGAGAGAAGTTGACTGATGGTGTTATAGCAACTCCCTTCGTGTCTACAAGTGTTCAATTGGCTGACATATTCACCAAGTCATTGTTTAAGCCCCGGTTGGAGATGTTATGTGACAAGCTGGGTTTGTGTGATATCTACTTCTCAGCTTGAGGGGGAGTGTTGGAATACTAGTATATTATGTTTAGTTCCACATTGCTTAATTACATTGTGTAACAAACTATCTCCTTATATAAATAAATGATTATGTGTGAAGGTTAATTGACACCTTACACACTTTTCCCCTCCAAACAACACTAACACATGGACCCAATTGTGTAGTATTTGAGAGGCAACGTACACTTTTAATGGTACTCCTCCAAATACGAACATTAAATTGTCTACCTTCAATACACATCGCATTGACGTCATCTAAGTCTCTTCTCGCATCGAACTTCAAGTCTGAACCAACAGAAATCCACCTGCGTAAGATCATTAGAAGGAAGAATATGATTACATGAGTTAAAGACATCTCCTATTTGTTGTATAATGCAGTTTTATACAAGAATTAACACAGATTTAATTTCGTGCAACAATTACATCAACCAAAATCTTACAATGCTTTCCTCCTCCCATGGTGCCAATTCTCCCAGATTAACCCTGCAATTGTTCTTCCTTTTCCGACACCAGCTCCATCACCAATGAAAAATCCAGCCCTTGCGCCATTCTGAAGGTGTTGAAGGTGTCTCTGTTAAGATAACCAAATGAAGATGAAAATGGTGAAGCTTGCTCGTGAGGAAAATGACAAGTTGAGTTGTTAAAACAACCTGACATGCATACACCAATGTCTCTATCTGCAAGCATGACAAAACTATTGAACTTTCCAGTTCATCTTTAATTTTAAGATCATATGTAGGTTCAGGTGGCTGTACTGCAGATAAGGACGATGTCTCCACTATAGGATCCGGATGGGGAGGACCAATAGATATTTTGGGAGGGCGCTGCATAATTACAGATAAATAATCAAAATGGTAACCTCAGCTGCAATACTATTTTCCACTAGTTTATACGGAAGTCAAGACAGAGCCCTTTCAGAAAAAAAATCAAAATCACAAAATGTAAGATAAAATAAACAAAACACTCACATAGTCTGTAAATGTTTCTCCCACCAAGCCACCTTCATCTTCTTCCCGTTCCACTTCAATGGCTACCTGAAGGTTTTTAATGTAGAAAAAAAAGAATGGTAGTACAAGTGCATGCTTATATGAAATCCCCATAGGTAAGTGACAGGTAATAACTTCACGAATCCCAAAGCATCAAGAGTGAAACTTCGCTGCACAAATGCATCTATGAAAACATTTTTGATCAATTGTACTTCAACAAATCAGCTAGGAAATTATTGAGATTGATATATTGTTAAGCTAGATATCTTTAGAATTCTATAACATAATTTTTAATTAGTGCATGACACTGAGAGAGAGGGAAGAGAGAATATGGGGGGTGGGGGGGGTGGATGGCAAATAGGAAAAATTGGTAATTAAACATCTTTGCTAGTGGAGTTAGCATTGCCCTTTGATCCAAAACCAAGAGGGCAAATCGAAATTTTTACAAATCAATGATTAAGTGCCAAAGGGTCCACATACAAATGATTAACCCCTTATGTTAGAGGGACTCGGATACGAGTATTAGGGCTCTTATTCTCCTCTGGGGGTTCATTCTTAGGGTGAAACTTAATTCCTTCAGTTTAGAGGACTTTTAGCAGCCTTCTGAATGAAATTAAGGGTATGAGTCTAAGTGTCCATTTCATCCAAAAGTCATCCCAAGGATTCCGGGATAAGCCAAAATATCCACACAAAAACATAGGTATTCTTCTATTTCCTTAGATAAATACTGTTTACAAAGTGGCGTATGGCATTTGATGCATAGTGGACAAGTTCCACGCATAGTTCATGGTAAATTCAAATTAAATGTGTTGGACACGAATCCCACGCCCTTATCCAAGTGTCGAGTGTTCGACTCGGGTATCACTTAAGAGGATCCATGTAACATAGTTAACCCCTTTCTATCTTTTTGCAACTGCATTCTCTTCACACCCACTTGAAAACATTTAAAAGCTTTGGTTTCTCTTTCCACATCACCATATTTCCAAACTTAACCCCCCCACTCATAACCACACCCTTATCTACACCCACAATCTTTCTCTCTCCTTCCTCCCTCCTTCTGTCTCCTTCCCTCACTTCCCATCCATCCACCACCACCAAAACGGGCAAGACATCAGCGCAAATGGAACAGTTTTGATGGCACAGAGGCAGGAGGGGTGGAAAGTTTTAGGTTTCAAAGGAGTGCAGGAGAAGAGGTAGCAGGTTAGGGTTCCAAAAGAAGGGAGGGGAAGTTGGTGGTGTGGGCCCTGGGGGTAGAAGGGGTAGAGCAGGGTGAGAGGGCAGAGATATGACAGCCAAGGCTTGAAACACACTACATATGATAGGTGCAAAACTCCTATCAATAACTCTGCACCTGATGAGAAAGGAAATGAACTGCGCTAGTTCACTATCATGAGCAATTCTAACAGAATATGGAATTGATATGCTGTTCCTCTTGTGAATAAATCTGGTCACACTGAAGTTCAAATCAAGTTTTCCTGATAGGCATCAAAAACAAATTTATTCAAATCATCTTTATTCTCTAAAAAACTGTTATGTCAAAGTCAGTCACCCTAAAGGAATCAGAGCGTCCACGTAGAGTCTACACGGGTGGGAGAGCTACACATAACTAAGACTGAAATGAAACACTGGAAGAAGTCTTGGATTTAAAGACATCTCACACGTTATAGTCTCGAAATCCAATACCAATAAAATGCATAGCAATAAGCACGACACTGAAATGTTGGTCGCTCAAAGAGTTGCAGCTCTCAATAATAGGGTTGCGCAGTGAGCTGGTATTAGTGGCATTTTGATCAGGTCATCATAGCACAGTTTAAATGGGGACAATTTCTATAGAAACCAAAGAGAATTAGACACAAATGTTCTACATAAGATGGAATGATGCAGAGGCTCGGGGACATTGTTTGATATGCTTGAAAAGTCAGATGTTCAATTGGAAACAATCCAATGAACACAACTCAGCTGTGCTTTGAACCAAGCCGAGGTTTAGACCTTAAATCTAGTGTTTTTGCTACTTAAGGAAGCTTCTTTGTACTCCCTCCATCCCATTTTGATAGTCTCATTTGGGGATTCCAACCTTTTAAGGGAGCATAATGATTACATCATAAGTATTTAACTTTCCAATTATGCCCTATGATTTGATTATGTAGATAGTTGCACTTCAATTTAAACATAAGGGTAATAATGGAATTTTACCAAGTTTTGTGGTTGATTTTGGAAAGTGGACATGTATTTTGTGACATTCCAATATGGAATATGAGACTATCAAAGTGGGACGGAGGGAGTATCAATTACAACTTACATGTACCCAAACAAATCCATTTTGACTATATTGGTATGTTTCATTTGGTCTCTCGTATCCAAAGTTGTAATTATCTCACTATATCATTGTTTAGCAAGTAATTCCTATTCTTGGTTTTTCCTATTATGCTAGGTTTGCTCCTACTAAAATAAACATGCAAACCTCTTTGCTATTTAGTTGATTTTTGATTCATAAGAGTTCCTCCTCTAGAGAAGTTTCTCTATCCTTATTCATATACTTCTTTCAATCTTAGGATTCAACAGATTTACATAAGGGTTGCATATGTTGCTTTGATGGCTCTCAACTCATGGCTCATTTGAGATAAAGTGCTTTAACAAAGTTCTTTTTGGTTTGGATATCTTGGAGATCATTCCTTTGGAAACGAATTTGAATGGTTGCAGCCTAGCCAAAGGCAACCTTTTTTCTTACAAAACAGCTCCTGAGAAGATCCTCACCCCCTTGTAAGTTGTAACTTGTAACCCAACTAAGAACTGCCCTAATGGACATCCACATTGTAAATGCAAGGATGGTGAAGAAAATGGCCTGCCATAATGGACATCCATAACATCAAAAGAGTTATGGGACTTGAAGCAATGTGATGAGCCTTCTGGTCTTCCCTAAAAGAATAGTGGATTGCTTGCATGCTTAGCGGAAAGGCCAAGTCTGGCAGCAGATAAGAAAAGTGTGACAATGTGACTTTAGACCCCGTTACGAATCTGGTGGGTTATTTGGGGGAGGACTAGGAATCTTGGATAACTATTCAGAGATGGGCAGCGAGACCAAACCTGGACCAAACTTGGATTTTCTTGACATATTTATAAAATGTGAGATCTATACATTGTGATATAATACTTATTTTGTATGACTCGTTCCTAGTTTCATTTTTAACTTATGTAAAGGGGTGGCATCCTTAGTCACATAATACTCCAGCAGGACCCTCCACTCATGCTCTCGGTACTTGCTCTACGTTTTCACTCTCAATCCTCGCACTCACATATTTAGTACTTTAGTATGCTCTTGAGAGACGCTTTCGCGCTCATGCTTCTGCACACGCACACGCAATATGTGACTAAGGTGGCATCCCTTTGATGCTCTTTTTCATTCAATTACTTAATTTAGAAGAAGAATATATAGAAAGTACTCCACTTAATTCTTGGCCTAGTACAACACTGATTACCGGTTGCTTTGCCCATACTTGGAATGGTTGCTAACTTTTCCACTACTCTCAACACGAAGTACACAACACAATCGGAACCTTGATATGCATTTAATTTAATAGGCAGACCATGGGAATTCAGTCAGCAACTCCACTTTTGCAGTGACTCGGACTGAGATCTTGTAGCAGAAGAGGAGAAGGTACAAGTGTTCACAGCATTCAAAGTACGGGGTTAACGTTCTCAAAAAAAAATAATTTAGGTCTGAGGCCACTGATCTAGAGACTGACTAGGAAAACAAAGAGAAGTGTGAGAACTACAAAAGAGGAGTGAGCTAATTAGAAGCAAAACCTCGTTGACTTCCTCAGGTGGAGGCGGGCGAGAAGGGGGAGGGAAGAAATGCTGAGATTTGGAGAGATCAATGGCGAGGTCGACACCACACTGAGGGCAAGCAAACCGAGAGAGACCGTGAGGAACGTTGAGGATGGCCTTACAGTGAGCGCAAGGTAGCTGGATCTTCGTAGGATCAATGCCATGAGCCGGAACGGTGCGCGGTGGGGCGCGCATCAGCTCCGGCGGCAGCATCTGTGGTAATTGACACGTAGGGCAAACAAACTCCGTCAACCCGGGGCCCACAGCCAAGATCATTCGGCAACCGGCGCAACGAACTTGGCATCCACCTCCGCCTGGCAGCGCCGCCGCAGGTGGTGGGGCCAACGTAGGAGGAGGAGGCACCGAAGGCTGCCCCATTTTCCAAATTCACTCGGAGTTGCGTCGTGGTGTTTATTTTTACAGCAACATAGGAATACAAATTTTTAAATATTGGATGATGGGAGCACTGGGTTTTGATTTTTAGAGCGGCACAAAGGTCGTTCGCGGGGGTGTCGTTGCCGCCTTCTCTCTCTCTCTCTCTCTCTCTCTCTCTCTCTCTCTCTCGCACAGTCACTCCATCCAACTTGTTCTCTTTCCTCCCGTTTGGTCGCGAACCCGCGGGAGAAAGGCCACGGACTGGCACTAGAGATGCGTCCATCGGATCAATTCCAAGCGTTAATTGTTAAGGTAAATTACAATTGACTTCCCAGTTGTATGTATCTTAAAAGTACGAAAATCCCCCTCGATTCAGGGGCAGACTGCGAATGGCTGTTGAACGCACCTAAAAGGTTGAGTTTGGCTCGACTTTTGTCTTGTTTAAACTCCTTCAGAAAACATGAGTCAAGTTCAATTACTTTTGTTTTTTTACATAAATTCGACTTTTGAGTGTTTGGTTCAACAGGCTCGTAAATAAGGGATTGAATTGCAACTATTATAAAAACATTATAAATACATGAGTAAATTGAGAAATATCCAAAAATATTAAATCTTCCATTGTTTAGATATTTCCTCTTGGTACATTTCATATACTATATTCCATACCAGAATATAAATTGCTTCAATGAGATATGAAAATTTAGGGCTTTGTCAAATTCTACGAGGTATTTCATGGAGAAATTCCTAGGGTTTAGTTAGGAAAAGACAGAAATTCTTGTTCTATGGTTGAAAAGTTACCGTGGAAGTTCAACATTCAACATTTTGGAGTATAACTTTTTGTTCTCCAATTTTTTTTTATAGGCAAAAGAAATTTTATTAATTTATGAAAAGGTACAAAGATTAAAAGAAATAAGGATAATGGGACGATCCAATTTTGTCATATGCAACTTCAAGAGCTTTAAGTGCAGGCTTTAGAGCTCGAGATTGACTTGCACATTCTATGAGCCAAGTCAATTTTATCGCGATCAAAAAATTTCAAATGTTAATTGAGTTTGAACAATTCAAAGCTTGAACACATGTAATAAGAAGTAGATGCAAGCTTGAGCAATACTGGGTTCGGTTTATTTGGTTCGATTAACATCTGTGGGCGCGGACAGGGACGGACCCAAAGGTAGTCACACGGGGGCACGTGCCTCCACTCGAATGCGTACCCCTACTTAAAATTAAAATATTTTTTTGATGAAAGTACACGGAGACCCCCTTAACTATGCCTTTCCACGAAGACCACCTAACGTTTAAAACCATTCATACAGACCCCATCAACTATATGAAATGAAAAATTGACTAACTATGTTAAAGGAATAAGGAAAAATGGCGATTCTACCCCTATAAAGTCGTCCACGCTGACCCCCTCATCTATAAAAATTGTCCACACTGTCTCCTTCATCTTAACGGTGTTTTTGACAAATGGGTGCTGATTGGTTAACAATTATAATTGAGAGAGTTTGTATGAGCAATTTTAAATGTTAGGGGATCTCCATTTAAAAAAGGCATAGTTGAGGGGGTTTCTGTGTACTTTTACCTTCTTCTTTTTTATATTTTTGTATAAATTAGTATAATTATAAAAGTGTACTAATGTATAAACATACACACTTGTATATATCTGCAAAATACACGTACATAAATAGTTTATGCCTGAATTTCATCATATGATACATTTATACTTGTTACTTGACGAGTTTTTTGTCTATTTTGAATTATTCTCTTTATCTTTAACCGTTCGGGAGAAATATTTCAAAATAAAGTCATTAACATAACTAACTTGATCATTCTAAAACTTGTTGATGTTCATTTAAATCATACTTTAAAATTTTGTCTAAGATTTTGTGCTCAATTTTTACCTAATTTAACTTAAAATATGCGTTATAATCTTTTTATTATTAGAATGTGTGTTTTAATTTTGTACGATCTTACTGTAGTTGACTAAAAAAAATAAACTTTCTCTATTATAATTAATAGGTGCCATACTAGACTATATTTCTGGATTCGTCCCTGACCGCGGACAAGTACCGCTTCATGAGATGGATTGTTTGTTCCTTTTGAGCATTTTATGCTATGTTTGGTTTGGTTTTTTAATTTTTTTTTGAAAAATAATAGGGTTAATAAGTGAAGAAAGATAGAGAGAGAAATGTTAGAAGTAAGGAGAATTTAAAAGGAATCTAGGGATATTTTTTGAAAAATTCTTTTTGAATTGTAAAGAGAACAAAGCATAACTTGTTGAAAAAGTTTTGTTTGTTTTCCATTTTAACTTTGTTTTGTTTTTATTTTCTAATCATTACCCTATTTTTCTCTTCAATCATTGTCCTATTTCTCCAATTATCACCTTCATTTTTCTCTCTCTACTTATTACCCCTCCCTCCAATCATTACCCTATTTCTTTCTTCATCCACTACTAAAACTAAAATACCCAAAGATGGAAACCAAACAAAGTTATGTTTTTTTGTTATCTTTATTATTACCTTTGAAAATTTAAGAAGGAATTATTGTTTATTCTTGAAAATTGCTATTTTAATTTAAAATAAAATCTTAAAAAGAGCAAGAGTCAACCACCTTATTTGGTTCATAACTCATCTCATTTCATTTTTCTTTCTACATGTTTTTAATGCCTTTTTCTCTCTATTTCTCTCCACTCATTACGATTCGTTACATCAAAAATAATTTTCTGTCATTTCGACCTCGAAAGGGTGGGAAATTTTGGAACAAAAAAAAGCTCAAAGGAAACAATAGTTAGGGACAAAAAGAGTATGTTCTACTGTGTGCTATGACACCTACAATTTATTGTTATCCCTCAAACTCACTGAGGCCCCATTCCAAAACCTTAAATAAGTACTTATTTTTTAAGAAAGTAATTTTAAGTTCAAAAATAATGTGTTTATGCAAATAATTTTTTTACCAATATGGATCTTGTTTAATAGATCTAATCAAAATCTTTTATATGGTGCAAAAAAAATCAAAAATTTATTTTTATTTACATTATTTTTGAGTTAAAAAATGTAAAATAAATTGCTTATTTTTTTTTAAATAAGGTTTATGGAACGGGACCTAACTACATTTGACTTCATTTAAAGGGTTATTTTTGTCATCTGTAGGTGTGCAAGTGTCAAACAAAATAGGCAACAAATTGATTGCTACATTTTAAGGGTTATTTTTGTCATTCGCAAATGTGAACGGTTAACATAACTCTATATTCGATTGAGATAATTTCTTTTGATAAGAATATACTTTGTGAGTTTTACAATATGAACAATATAAATCATTGTTATGAATTTGTTGTAGACTCGCAACAACCGAAAACTAAGGCTGTGTTTGGAACCTAGGAAAAAGGAAAGGAAAATAAAAGAGAGGAAAATGAAAGGAAAATGAGAAGAAAAATTTACTATTTACTACATTTAAAATTTTTATTTTCTTCACTCTTTCTCTTCGAACCAAACAATGAAAAGGAAAATTCCTTTCTTTTCCTTTCCTTGCCATAAGTTCCAATAAGAGCCCAAAAAGAGCGTCTCTCAAGAATGATTATTCAAATTGCCCTTAAAACACTGTCATGCTTCATCTGGAGTACCATGTTACAGCGTCCTCCACGAGCAATAATAATTTCTCCGTACTAAAGGTGGGGCATCTTACTTTTACAAGCGACATTGCTTCACTTGATGTAGAATCTTTTGATTCCGTGGTCTTTTCGGTTTCTTTCAAATTTGTACACAATTCTTTTATTTTAACCGTCAATTTTGTTGTCCGCAGGACCGCAAATGTGAAGGGTTGATACAACTCTCTATATTCGATATAATTTTTGGCAGCAATAAACTCCTTTCTTTGGGAGATTTACAATAGAGGAATGTTAGATACATGAAAATTTTGACCGATAATGTAGTGGTGGGGAGCGGAATTCTAAAAGCAGGAGCATCTACTTTTATTTGGGAGATTGCTTTCTTTCATTTAGGAGTATTTGTTACTCCATCTTTTGATTCTATCATCTTTATTAGGGTTTCTTCATATTCGTGTACAATTACTAGGTTTTATACTCCACAATTTAGGAACAGGAAGAAGATGAAATGGGAAATATGTTACAATTAAGGAGGCAGAACCGCAGGGATTCTGATAACAGCAGCAGTAGGAGCAGCAGCAGCGTCGGTGGTGTAAGAAGTGGAAGAAGTTTGTACCGCCCAATCATGTCTGTCGAGGAAAGGTCAACGTCGTCGTCATCGGCCCTGTTCCATTCTGCATCAGCTGAGAGTCGAGCTCTACCTCAGTCCTCCAGTAGAGCTGCACCAGCTGAGAGTCGAGCTCTACCTCAGTCCTCCAGTGGAGCTGCAATTAATAATAAGAAGAAGAAGAACAGCAAGTACGACTTCATACCCGACCTCTACTCTACCCTCGATCAGGTACCCATTCTTTCGTCTTGATTATGCCTCTCTCTCTCTCTCTCTCTCTCTCATTGTTTATACTTTAATTTAAACATCTTTACGTGCACCCGTGTTGTTGTAAGCTCCCTTTTACTATTATTATGATCAACAATTACAATTGAATCTTGATTTGATCCGCCTCATGAACGGCTAGTTGGAAGTCGTTATTTTATTGTTGGACACGCTGACCACCCCATAATTTTAGTTTAGAGGTGATAAAAACATAGCGTCTTAAACTGTAACTTGAAGATGGATATTATCCATCTCTAATAAATAAAAAATCTTCGGAAAGGAAAATACGTACTAGTTAGATTCTTTCACAAATAATAGTCCAAATTGTTTTAGAATCGGTACCTTTCCATACCCCATGCCGTGCTTTGGAGTGTTGTGGCCAATAAGCAATTTTATTCCAATGTGAGAGGAAGAGACAAGACTGGATTTCTTTTGTTTTACCCAAAAGCTAAAAAAAGAATTTTAGGTTGCAAATTTTATTGGGCTGGGTTTCATCCTGACCTGGAGCCTTATCTCCAATCATAGACTTGAGCGCAGCCACCACCTCTTCGTCTGAAAAGGCCCTCTCCAACCATGCCACAGCCTTAGCTGAGATAGTGTCAAACTCCATCCCGTCCACCATGGGTCTCCAATCTTCCTCCTCCCTGAACAAACCAGCATAAAAATCTGTCACCTCCAGATTAGTGTCCTCCTCCCTATCAAAGATGGAATTCCCCACCCTGACCAATGCCATAAAGTTACACCTCCTCTGAGCATTTGCCATTCTATGAAAGAATCTCGTATTTCGATCACCATCTCAATTCATAAAAAAAAAAAAATGGGCTGGGTTTATTTTGTTGGGTGTAGGGGTTCGATTTATCAGGACCTAGATTGTGTAGGGTTAGGTTCCTTCCTTCTCCGCTCCTGCCGCCGGACCTGCAACAAGTCACTAGGGCTTTGGCTGCCCAGTGACCCTCCGACGATCAAGTTAGATCTCAGGGGTAAAGTTTAGGTCTAGGGTTTTGGAAGAACGGCATACCTTTCGCAATGAGCATCCCTTTGTATTTATAGACCTAGGTTTACTTGGCCTTCAAGCCAACGCGTGGAGGTCACGCTCGGGTAATCGTCTCGGGTGACGTCATACATGACGGGGGGAACAAAGCGGTTTCGAATCACATGGCCTGATCCAAATGATTGCTACTGTCGCGGGATTGATGTGGGGCCCGTCCGTAACTAGCTCACTCAAATGCCCTGTGAAGCATCGAGACCGAAGCGAGTATCCAGGCGTGATACCGAACACAAGGCCAGGATCAACAACACTCTTCGGTTTACCAGCCAGACCCGGGGAGACATTGGCTTGATACATCCGGCCCGGTTACTGACACGATAGCCGAGGCCACCACAATAGCCCCTCAAGTCCCTAGAGCCCAGCGCTTCTGCTTCAAGGACTTGACTCCTTCGCGAGCCATCGAATCTTGAGCCTTCTTCAAAAGGGACTACCGAGGAACAGAGAGACTTCGGTAAACTCCCTTCCGACTGCCCTGACAAAAAGATCCACGTGTCGACCGCTAGGGAGATGCCAGAGGGTAAAAAGCTGCACCGGCACGTGCCACATCAATTGATTGGTACGAAGTGTCACTTCGGGGGCATGCGTCGCCATGCCAGTGGCTCGGCTCTACGGCGCCCTAACCTCGGTACAAAGCCCTCAATATTGGCCGTCCGATGAGGACACGCGTCAGAGATCAGACGGCTCGGTGCAAGACGCTTCGTTTCCTGCGCAACGCTTCACCCTTCTTAATATAAATAGGGGAGAAAGAGAGAGGACGCCCACTCTTCCCCCTGCTCTGAAGTCGAACCGCCGCCGCCGTCTGCCTCCCTTCCAATCAAGATTTTGGATGCAGATCACCGCACGAATTTGTGGTATGTTGATCTCTTCACTTTAATCTCCATGTCTTGATTGCTTTCTTCAAGTTTTTCGTCGTTTTTGGCACATATCACAATCGAACCACCACTCGCCGCCTCTGGTTCGCGGCGGCGCTAGGGATCTCCAGCGCTGTTATTGCTTCGTCCGAGGCCTAAATTCTTCTCGAGGCCTATCTTCATCCTGAGACTCTAGGATTAGTGTTAATCCCAAGGGATGCCTTCCCGAAGAGGGTATCCTAAGCTTAACCGAGACCAATAGATTCCGAGGAGTAACGACCATTCTGTCCCGAGCGCTAGGTTTTCTTACTTTTCCCTGGACTCATAGCTAACGGGTTTTTGCACGTCTTCTTTGTTAGGTAAGGGCGAATGGTCGTTGAATTCTCCTCGGACAGTTCCAGTAGCTCGGCTTCTTCTGTTGACCTTGAGGGAATATTTGCGGAGATTCGTTCCCGAGCCTTATACCGAATCCCAGTGGACTACATCGAGCCCCACGATCCATCAAGAGCCCTACGACAGGTGACTTCCTTCAACCCTGAAATGACAGAAGTCCCAAGCACTTCGAACAAAGGCTCGGGACCCTACACGAACGCTCCTAAGGAGGTTCGGGGGTGAAGGAGACCAATGAGACCGTGCCCCTACCTGAACCAATATTTCAACGGAACGGCGTCGACTTACGCCGAATTTAAAAAGGTTTACAGCATTCCTCCTGACGTGGAGGTTCGGTTGTTGCCGAACAGGAACCCAAGGGAGCTCCCTCACCGCCAATGAGAGCTGATCTTCCCCTTGATGGCGATCACCGGAGGGGGGGGGGGGGGTGATTCCCCCTTTACCAGTTTGTCCGACGGGTTCTCTGAACCCTCACCCTGACCTCTTCTCAGCTGACGGTGAACTCCTACCGAATCATAACAAGCATCATAGAGCTGAGGAGACAGTACAACCTGACCTTCGGTCTTGAAGAGCTCTTCGGTGTGTACTTGGTGGGAGTGAACCGTGAGAGCAACTGGTACTACCTCTCCTGCAGGACGGGATACGACACATTCTTAATCGATCACCTTCCCGATTCTGAGGAGTGGGCGAGTATTTACGTCTCGGTCGCCGGCAACCTCATGTTTGGGCCGGGGGAGAGTATGGATACCGCCACTGCAGTTCCATTCGAGCTTGGGGCTTCTGGTCGGTTGAGTCCTCTTTCTCGGTACTTCATATGCTTTTGTTTATTTCCTGTACTGACTGTTGTCTTTTGATGTTTTCTTGCAGCCGAGGGTATCGTATCTGGGCTTCAGGAGAGGGCCGTTCGTGCTCGCATAACAGCCGCCTACGCCATCCCCATTACGAGCCGGTACGCCTCTGACCTGCTCGGATACATCCCTACGTACACCATCTTCTTGAAGAAGAAGCCGAGGCAGCAAGGTGTCCCGAGGGCGGGTAGAGGACGAGGAAGAGGCAGAGAGAGAGGAGAGGGAAGGGGAAGCGGGGCAACCGGGACCCAAGATACTGAGGGGAGCAACTCCGGACCTCGGGGCGTAATTCGACAAGAGATCGACCGGGACACACCGGAGAGAACCGGGCTTAGCAACGAGATGAGCGGCCGCGGAAGGGAAGTCTTGAACCTTCGGCGCTGAAGGCCGGCTGGCCGAGGCACCGACGGCCCGATTAGCACGCCAGGGGCCAGGACCTCAAGGGTCGTCCTTACCTCGCTGGAGGAGCCCCCGGAGAAGAGGGCTCGGTTAGAGGAGGCTGAAGAGACCCAAGGAAGGGACAAGGATTCGATTGTTATCGGGGAGGAGGATGATGATGAGAACACCAACGGCGCAGCGACCGATGCCGAAGTCCAAGCTTCAGCAATGGAGGTGTCATGGGCCCCAGAGGTTCGACATTACTCCGGGCGCTTAATCCACCATGTTGGCAGTGCCGTCAACAACATCGGAACGGTGTTCGGGTTGCTGCACTCCTGTATCCTTTCCCGAGATGCCAAGGCAATCAGCGGTCGTACCGAGGACCTTACCGGGGAGATAGCTCAGGCACTTCTAATGGTAAGTTACCTTTACCCTCTGTTTGTTGCCTTCGAGTAAGAGCTCGTGCTTATCTTGTTTTCTTTTTCCTGTTGACAGGCTGGCGCTCGGGCTTTGGCCATTAATGATAGGAACAAAGCTCGGGAGCAGGAAATGGAGGAGCTAAAGCGGGTCCTTGCTCCGAAGGAGGATGACTTGAAGGTTGCTAAGAAATTGAAGCTGAGCTGCACAAGGATCGGTTCTTGGATGGACTTCGGTACGGTCACGAAGCCTTGCTAAGCAAGCTCAACCTCCCTGAGAACTCCGAGCTCCATGCCATGCCTCAGCCGCCTCCCGAGGAACTCGTATTGCCCGAGGAGGAGGACGAGGTGGTGCAAAATCCTGAGGAGCAACAAGCCCCAGGGAGTCGAGCTGGGCCTGATATCGCTGCTCCGACCGAAGATGCTTAGGATAGTTTTTAGCTTTTCTTTTTTCTGTAGCTTTTTGACTTGCTTATTTTTGTCTGGACGGCTCCGGACATATGGAGTTTGCCGTTCCAGAGTTTATGTAATAGTTGAGTTGGAGTGGCGCCGAACTTCTGGCCTAAGCCAGATCC
Source organism: Rhododendron kiyosumense (assembly GCA_019656275.1). Classification (NCBI taxonomy): domain Eukaryota; kingdom Viridiplantae; phylum Streptophyta; class Magnoliopsida; order Ericales; family Ericaceae; genus Rhododendron; species Rhododendron kiyosumense. The sequence continues at coordinate 46,103 of BPLS01031135.1, forward strand.
TTAGTAGGGCTTTGATTTTGAATTGTATATCCACTTTGTTTATGTTGTGAATGGATGTTTTCCTTTTTCCAAATCGCTATATTTATTTTCATTGTTGCTATGGTGTATCGATGCCTCTGCTTCGGTTGTGCTTTTGGAGCGAACGTTTACCGAACAGTTACCTGAAGCACCATTCGAAGCAAATTTGAATCCAGGAAAAAGGGGTTGAATACCGAAGCTCCAGTCTGTAGCAAAGTCCGGGAGAACCGGTTGACCTAGTCCGAAGCAAGTGAGGAGCAGTTTTACGGTTTCCATGCCCCTGCTTCGGACTAGGGCGTCCTGTCATCGTCACTAACGAAAATAGTTGTAGTGGGGTGTAAGTTCGCGAGACGGTGGTGGTATTACTGGGGGGCTTGGCTGGAGTCGCGAAGGGATATGGCTTCGACCATAGGTTTGGGACGCAGCGAGCCCGAGCAGGGAGGGGCTTTGGTGGGTCGGTATAAGGGGCTCGGGATGAAGCCGAGTGTCCTTAAGGCAAGTGACCAGAAGCCGAAACGACCGAAGGGGCCGGGATGACTTGGTGGGAATTTTGTCCAAGGGTATCACCTATGGGAGGACAATATCCCTGAAGTCGGTGTAAAACTGTCCGACTAAGGAGAACCGAGTGTAAGGAATTGAGACAGCATAAACAGAGAATACAAGTAATACTCAAGAAAACATAAATTCTCATTCATACTCGTTGTGGTGTTGCCATTACATAAGCAAATTGCCTTGGACACTTAAAGGAAAAGAAACACGTGTAGGAAATGAACTGGGTGTTAGTAACCGAGCGCTTAGCCGTAGAACTTCTTTAGGTTGTTCGCGTTCCATGTCTTAGCGATGGGCGAGCCGCCCAACTTTTCTAACTTGTAATTCCCTGAACTGAGGTGCTTAAGGACTTGGTAGGGGCGCTCCCAATTGGGCATTAATTTCTTCTTTTTGGACTTCTCCACAACTTTCTTCCAGACAAGGTCATCGGGCTTGAAGGATCTAAGGCGGACGCTTCGGTTGTAACCCTTGGCAACCCCTGTTGATATGATGCAAGCTTTATCCTTGCATTCTCACGTTCCTCTTCAGCCAGGTTGAGGTCTGCAGCAATGTTGTCGTTGTTGACCGATTTGTCAAAGTTTTCAGTACGGATGGTAGGAAGTCTGACTTGGATGGGGATGACGGCCTCCATACCGAATGCCAAGGAGAAGGGAGTGCGACCGGTAGATCGCCGAGGTGTGGTGCGATAGCCCCAAAGCACTCTGGGTAACTCTTCGGCCCATTTGCCCCGGCAAGATTCAAGTCGGCGCTTGAGTCCAGACGAAATCGCCTTGTTGGCAACTTCGGCTTGTCCATTGCCCTGGGGGTAGGCCGGGGTAGATGTGTCCCATTTAATACCATACTCGTCAAGCAGGGCCCGATACTTCTGCCCTGTAAACTGCTTCCCATTGTCTGTAATTATGGCGAACGGTACACCGAAGCGGGAGATGATGTTTCGCCACACGAAGCGGATGAGTTCTGTTTCTTCAATGGTGACCAGGGGCTCGGCCTCGACCCATTTCGAGAAATAGTCGGTTGCAGTTAAGAGGAACTTGAATCCAACAGGAGCGACCGGGAGCTTACCAACGATATCCATGCCCCATTGGGAGAAGGGCCAAGGGCTGGTAAGAGGGCTAAGGTCCCGCGTCGGCTGATGGATAATGGGAGCAAACATCTGACACTTCTTACAACACTTGACGAACTCTTCAGAATCCTTCTTCATTGTCGGCCACCAGTACCCTTGAGAGATGGCTTGGTGGGCGAGGGACCGACCACCGGAGTGACAACCGCTGTCGCCGGCATGAAGCTCTTCGATGATGCTCGGAACTTGATGTGGGTGTGGAACCAATAAGTATGGTCCGGTAAATGATCTTCGGTAAAGCTTGCCGTTGGGATTGAGCAAGAAGAGAGCGGCTATGTTTCGGAGTCGATGAGCGTCTTTCTTGTCGATAGGGAGGGTGTCTCGTGCAGGTAACCAATGATTTCATCCATCTAACTTGGTCCGAGGTCTATGTTGAGGACCTCATGGCTTAATACTTCAAGCTCGAAACTGGGCTTGTCAATGGTGCTGAAGGAGATAGATCGATGTTCCGAGGAGGAGCAGGCCGAGGCGAGCCCTGCGAGTGCGTTAGCGTGGGCATTCTGTTCTCGGGCGATATGCTCGACGCGGATAGCCTTAAAAGTTTTGATGAGCTGGACGGCAGAGCTAAGGTAGGTCCGCATTCGGTCGTCCCGGGCTTCGTATTCCTCCGACAGCTGGTTGACTATAAGTTGGGAGTCGCTATAGATCACAAGTTCCTCGATGCCCAGTGCTTGGGCGGTCTTGAGCCCGGAGATCAAAGCTTCGTACTCGGCCTCGTTGTTGGAGGCTGGGAAGGTGATAAAGAGGGAGCTTTCGTGCAAGATGCCGGAGGGGGAGAGGAGTACAATCCCAGCTCCTGCGCCTCGGTTGTTGGAGGCACCATCGACGTACATTTTTCAGATATCACCGTGGATTCCAAGCGGAGCTTGGATTTGCCTGTAGTGCCGCTTCGGGGCGTGGGGACGGGATTGAAGCGAGAGCATCGGTTGGAGTAAGCTCGGCGATGAAGTCGGCGAGGACTTGAGCTTTGATCGCTGTCCGAGGTTGGAAGTGGATCTCAAAGTTTGCAAGCTCGACTGCCCACTGAGAGATTCGGTTGGAGAAGTTGGCCTTCCAGAGAAGAGATTTGAGGGGATACTCGGTTAAGACGATGATGCGATGCGACTGGAAGTACGGGGCAAGCTTTCGGGAGGCTGAGACGAGGGCGAGCACGAGCTTTTCCAGTGGGAGGTAACATGTCTCGGTGGGAGTCATAGTTTTGCTGGAGTAGTATATTGGCTGGTGCTCCCGACCCTCCTGGCGGACGAGCACCGAGCTGATAGCGTGCGGAGAGACAGCTAGGTAGAGGAACAAGTCTTCCTGGTCCCGAGGGGTGACAAGGAGTGGGGCCTCGGAGAGATAAGTCTTCAACTGCTGCAGGGCCCGGTCACAATCCTCTGTCCAAGCGAGGCTGCGCCGGCTGCCTTTCAAGAGTGCAAAGAACGGTCGGCATTTGTCCGAAGAGCGACTTATAAACCGATTCAAGGTGGCGGCCATGCCAATTAAACGCTGAACATCCCTTTTGTTGTGGGGAGCGGAGAGCTGCTCGATGGCAAGGATTTGGGCCGGGTCGGCCTCGATACCGCATCGGGAGACGAGGTGACCGAGGAACTTCCCGGAACTGACACCGAATACACATTTCTCGGCGTTGAGGCGGAGCTTATGCTTTTTGAGGATTTCGAATACTTCGGCGAGGTGTGTTAGGTGATCACTGGCATGCATGCTCTTGACCACCATATCGTCAATGTAAGCCAGCATTGTGTCTCCCAGTAAGCGCTCGAACATCTTGGTTATTGTTGACTGTATTTAATGTATTGCATGTAATTAGGAAGATACTCAATTAGGTAGAATCAATTAGGGATTTGATTTGATTTGATTTTCTTTCCTTATTTTACCTTGTATCCAGTCTATATATTGTACCTCATTGTGAGAAGAATAAATTAATGAAGTATTTCGACATGGTATCAGAGCGGGTTCCAAGAACCTGATTTCTTCTTTCTCTTCTTTTCTTGGTCTCTCGACCAAGTATCGTCTTTATTCTTTTTTTCCAGAGCCAGGGAGCCTGTCTCTATTATCTCTCGAACGATCTCTATTTCTCAGACCTATCTGAGAAACCTATCTTTTCTGACGAAGTACTCTCAGTTCTCAGCAACACTGAGACTGCCTTTTCCGACCTTCTACAGACTCCGCTGGCCACTCGGTCGGACTCCGGGTACCTCTGTTGCATCCCCACCAGATCTGGTAATATTTGGTTTATTCCTATTTTCGGTTTGCTCTCGTACTATGGGTGATAAGGATAAGAAAACCGAAACATCAGGCTCTAAAGACACTGTTAGGGATCCATTTCATCGTCGTTCTCTCACCTCAATTAAATTAAATGGGGCCAATTATTTGCCATGGTCACGTGCTGTGACTGTTTCTTTGCGAGCAAGTGGTGAGACTTCCTATATCACTGATGCCCTATCTGCAGATTCTGTTTGGATTCAAAATGATTCGTATATTATGACTTTGCTTTGGAATAGTCTTGAACCTGATATTTTTAATAATGTTGCATGCCTTGACACATCCAAAGAAGTATGGGATACTTTACATGAATTATATTCATCCGAACAGAATCTCTCTCGCATTTATCAGATTTATCAGAATATTTTCTCTTTCCAACAAGGAGATCAATCGGTTGATGAGTACTTTTCCACCTTAAAAGGGATGTGGGATGAGTTAAATGTTTATCAACCTTTAACCACAGATTTAAAGGTTCAGCAGAAGTACAGAGATGAATTTCGAGTTACCAAATTCTTGTCCGGGCTGAATATGGAACTTGCTCCTCTCAGTCCCCAAATTCTTTCCGGCAAGGAAGTTCCTACTATTGGTGAGGCTTTTGCTCGTGTTCGAAGGGCTGCTCCTCAGCATTCTGTTTTAGAGCATCCAACTCCATCTGCCCTAGCTGCTCCTGCTACTAGTCCTATTCCATCTTCTGGTAATTTTAGCCACTCTAATCCTCCCCACAGTCGTAATGGTTCTTATGAACGTGGTGGTCGACGTGGTGGCCGTGGGGGGCGTGGTGGTCGCGGCACCAAGAAGTGTACACATTGCAATGCAACCAATCACACTGTTGAGTTCTGTTGGAAGCTTCATGGCAAGCCAGCTTGGGCTAATCAGGCTACATTTGAGGGGGAGCAATCTGGGCTGGCTCCTCCGGATCAGATTACTATCTCTAGGTCTGAGTATGATTCCATGTTTCACAAGGCTAATGCATCTTCGACTTCCATTGCGACTCATGTCTCATCAGGTAATACTTGCCTTCACTCATCTTCTCGTACTGGCAGTACTCCATGGATTCTCGATTCTGGCGCATCTGATCATATGACAGGTGATTTGTCTCTTCTTATTGATGTCGTTACACCTTCTGTTCCTTCTTATGTTACTATTGCGGATGGTACTAAAATTCGTGTTCATGGCATTGGTACTTATCGTGCCTCTGGCCTTATTTTTACTTCTGTCTTGTACTTACCACAATTTCCTTTTAATCTACTTTCCATTCATAAACTTTCTCAAACTCACAATTGTTCTGTACTCTTCTATCCCTCTCATTGTGAATTTCAGGATCTCAAGACGCAGAGGATGATTGGTGGGGGGTATGAGAAGAATGGTCTGTACTATCTTCAACCGTCCAATCCTTCCAAGTTATCTGCCTTCCACTCCACTACCACACCTTACCAGTGGCATTGTCGTCTTGGACACCCATCTTCTGTCAATCTTCGCAAGATAGTCCCTGATTTACCTAGTTTTTCTCCTTTTAATTGTGACACTTGTGAACTCAGTAAACATCGTAGGGTGTCTTTTCCTTTACGAGTTGAGTCACCTAGTTTAGAACCGTTTGCTTTAGTTCATTCGGATATTTGGGGACCATCTCGTACCACAAGTTTATGTGGTGCTCGCTATTTTGTTACGTTTATTGATGATTTTTCTCGTTTAACTTGGGTATATCTTCTCAAAGATCGGTCTCAATTATTTTCTGTGTTTTCTAATTTTTATGCTGAAATTGTCACTCAATTTAATACCAAAATACGTATTTTGCGGACTGATAATGCCCAAGAATATATATCTCATCAATTTACGCATTTTACTGAAACTCATGGCATTATTCATCAAACTACTTGTGTAACCACCCCGCAACAAAATGGGGTTGCTGAGCGGAAAAATGGACCGATTTTAGCAGTTGCCCAAGCTCTTAGGCTTCACATGCATGTTCCAAAATATTTTTGGGGGTATGCAGTTCTTACAGCTAATTATCTTATAAATAGAATGCCATCTCGGGCTTTGAACGGCAAAACTCCTTATCAGATTCTCTTTCCTGACAAGGATCTTTTCTCTCTCCCTCCAAAACTTTTTGGTTGTGTTTCATTCGTACATAATTTCTCTCCAGGTCGTGATAAGCTTGATCCGCGTTCTTATAAATGTATATTTCTTGGTTACTCTCGGACACAGAAAGGATACAGGTGTTATAGTCCCTTGCTACGTAAGCACTTTGTAAGTGCTGACGTGACATTCTTTGAGACCGTCCCATATTATTCCCCAGCAGGTGCACGGTTACAGCCACCCATGTTGGCTGATCTCGGTCTGTCACCTTGTCTTCCTGAGATTGCTCCTCGACCACCCATTACATCGGTCCGTCCTCCTGAGACTGCTCCTCGACCACCCATAAAACAGGTCTATGTTCGTCTTCGTCGCTCTTCCGCTGCCGCACCACCTATTGCTCCTGCAGACCCACCTTCTTTACCCACATCATCTCATTCACCGTCTGAGGATCCGGATCTTGACTTGCACTTTCCATCCTATTTCTCAGTTTGTGTCCTATGATCGTTTATCTCCATCTTTTCGCGCTTTTTCTGTGTCTCTATCTTCTGCTGTTGTTCCTAAGTCTTATTTGGAGGCTCTTTCTCATCCTGGATGGCGCTCCGCTATGGAAGAAGAGATGCGTGCCTTGTCCATAAATCATACTTGGACCCTTGTTCCCAAGCCTATTGGAGCACATATTGTTGGTTGTCGTTGGGTGTTTACTGTCAAACAAAATCCTGATGGTACTCTTGATCGACTAAAAGCTCGTCTTGTGGCCAAAGGTTTCACCCAAACCTATGGGCTTGATTATACTGAGGCTTTTTCTCCGGTGGCCAAACTTAATTCTGTACGGATTGTTATCTCTCTTGCGGCAAATCTTGATTGGCCTCTCCACCAACTTGATGTCAAGAATGCCTGAGACTATCTATATGGCACAACCACCCGGTTTTGAGTCCAAGGGGGAGAGTGTGTGTCGTCTTCACAAATCTATATATGGCCTCAAACAGTTTCCCCGGGCTTGGTTCGATAAATTCAGCAATACTATAATTTCTCATGGTATGACTCGGAGTCAAGCTGATCACTCCGTGTTCTTTAAAAAGACCACTCGTGGTATTGTGATTCTCGTGGTTTATGTGGATGATATCGTCATCACTGGTAGTGATAGTATTGGGATTCAAACACTAATTCGCCATCTTGGTTCTAGCTTTCTTACCAAATATCTAGGCAAGCTTCGATATTTCCTTGGAATTGAGGTGGCTCGTTCCAAAGCGGGTATCAGTTTATCACAAAGGAAATACACTCTCGATCTCTTGAAAGATACAGGTTATATTGGGTCTAAACCTGTAGCTACTCCTATGGAGACTAATCTTAAGTTAATGCCAGAAGATGGTGAGCTGATTGACGACCCTGAGATGTATCGGAGACTTGTGGGAAAACTTATTTATCTAACTATTACTCGACCCGATATCTCCTATGCAGTTAGCGTTGTTAGTCAATTTATGACTCGTCCTCGAGTTCCTCATATGGAGGCAGTTGTTCGTATCTTGAAGTATCTCAAAAATGCTCCTGGACGTGGACTTCTCTACAAATCATCTGGACATCTTCGTATTGAAGGATATACAGATGCTGACTGGGCAGGATCTCCTGCTGATCGTCGTTCTACTACTGGTTATTGCACCTTTATAGGAGGCAATCTTGTGACATGGAGAAGTAAGAAACAATCAGTTGTAGCACATTCTAGTGCTGAGGCAGAGTATAGAGCAATGGCTCATACCGCTGGTGAGTTGACTTGGTTGCGCACACTTCTACAAGAGTTTGGGATCCTGGTCCATGGTCCTACTCCTCTATATTGTGATAATCAAGCTGCTATCCACATTGCTAATAATCCAGTATTCCATGAGAGGACCAAACACATTGAAGTTGATTGTCATTTCATTCGGTCAAAGGTGGAATCTAAAGATATTAGCACTCCTTTTGTTCCTTCAGGTTCTCAACTGGCTGATATTTTCACCAAGGCACTTCCCAAGACTTCCATTGATACTATTTGTCACAAGCTAAGAGTACACGATGTTTATGCTCCAGCTTGAGGGGGAGTGTTGACTGTATTTAATGTATTGCATGTAATTAGGAAGATACTCAATTAGGTAGAATCAATTAGGGATTTGATTTGATTTGATTTTCTTTCCTTATTTTACCTTGTATCCAGTCTATATATTGTACCTCATTGTGAGAAGAATAAATTAATGAAGTATTTCGACAGTTATCATTCGCTGAAAAGTGGCCCCGGCATTCTTTAAACCGAAGGGCATGACAAAGTATCCGAAGATACCATGGGGGGTGATGAAGGCCGTGTTCTCAACATCCCCTTCGCTCATGGCGATCTGATGGTAGCCTCGGTATGCGACCAAGAAGCTGAGTCGCTCGTGGCCGGCGGTGGCGTCGACGAGCTGATCGATCCGAGGAAGGGGGAAGAAATCCTTCGGGCAAGCGTCGTTGAGATTGGAGTAGTCAACACAAACCCGCCACTTGTCGTTCTTCTTTTTCACCACTACGGTATTGGCCAACCATTTGGGGTATTGGACTTCTCGGATTGCCCCTGCGTTCAGGAGTCAGTTGACTTCTTCGATAACGGCCTCGGAATGAACAGGAGAGGACCGTCATGCCTTTTGTACGACCGGGCGTTTGGCTCGGTCGATGTTGAGTTCGTGGCAAATGAAGGAGGGGTCAACCCCGGGCATCTCATATGGGGTCCAAGTGAACACTTCGATGTTCCGGTTGAGAAAGGCGACCGTCTCATTCCGATCAGTATCACTAAGTGAGGAACTGACAAGGAAAAAGCGGGAACCGTCTTCGGTTATTGGGATGGTGGCCACGTCTTCTGTGGTCTTGTCGTCGATGGATCTACAGACGTCCTCCAAAACTGGGGCCTCGGGGACTTTGATAAGATTAACTCGGGAGGTCTGTTTACTAGTTCGGATGGCGTTGACGTAGCACTTTTTAGCCGCAGTTTGATCTCCGTACAAGTCTTCCTGGCGCCTATGAGTACCGATGAAACGGACCACTTGGTGATAGGTGGAGGCGATGGCCTTAAGCTTATGTAGCCAAGTGCGCCCGACAATTGCGTTGTAAGGGCTAGGGACGTCGACTGCCACAAATTCCATTTCAAGAGTCACCGAGCCACAAATTCCATTTCAAGAGTCACCGAGCCGGCACGGACTGTAAGAGTGACCATGCCGATGGGCCAGACTGGTGCTCCGTTGAACCGATAAGAGGAACTTCGGGAGGACGGAGGTCGGTGTCGGGAATCTTCAGATCCTTGAACAGAGAGTAGTACATGACTTCGGCCGAGCTGCCTTGGTCCACGAGGACGCGACGGAAGTTGAAAGTTCCGATGCGTAGCGTGACTACGAGGGCGTCATTGTGCGGAAGCTGGACGCGGTCAAGATCCTTCTCGGTGAATGTTATCGTCCATTTGGAGCCGTCATCGGTTCTGGGGCACTTCGGTTCGGGACCGACCAACATGACCTGCTTGGAGGAGGAGGTCGCGTTCAGCTTGTCCCGGATGATGCTAGCGGCCTCAGAGTTTAGAGGACCCTGTATGACGTGGATCGTCTGGACCTCTTCCTCGGTGTTGGTTTCGGTACGTTGTGCCCGAGCTGTTGTCTTTTCGTGATCGATGAAGTTGCCGAGGTGGCCACCCGCAACAAGCTGCTCCAAGTAGGCCTTGAAGGGCTTGCATGCGGTGGTGAAGTGGCCCTGCTCGGACGATGGGATTCTTGATTTTCCCATTTTCGGTTCCTAGCTTTTGATTTGGGAAGGAGAAGAAAGGCTGATCCTTCACTTGATCGATGATCCGGTAGATAGGAATGGTGAAGGTAGTGTTTGGTTGGGAGTTTAGTTTAGTTTAGTTTTGATAGTGGGTGGAGAGAGAAATAGAGTAATGATTGAAAATAGGGGTAATGATTGGAGAGAAATAGAGAGAGATGAGAAAGTAATAATTGGAAAAATAGGGTAATAATTGGAAAAAGAAGTAGGGTAATGATTGGAAACAAAACTAAAACTAAAACTAAAATGGGAACCGAACAAAGCCGAAGACAGTTTTCTCGGCGTTGATATCACTTGGCTTCGGTCCCCTCCTCTGCGATTGCTTGATGGTGTTGACCTGTTTCTTTGGTGTTGGGACAGGTGCGGGAACCGGTGTACCGAGGTGGTCAATGTCTTCGAACTCGTAGGCTTCCCGATGCCTCTCTCCGCCTTGGATTCGATGAGCTGACACCAACCCTCAATACGAGTCATAAGGTCCTTCATAGAGTTGGGCTTATGGCGAGCGAGGTCGTCGTAGATTTGCTCGTCCTGGGAGGTGAGACCGAGCTTGAATCCTTGGGCAGAGATGACGCCATCGCAACCCTTTATCTCATTGAATAGTTCCCAATAACGTCCGGCGTAGTGCCGGAGCGTTTCATCGTTTCTCTTGCGGAGGGCCAGGAGGGAGTCGATCTCTTTTTCGTGCTTATTGCTTGTCACGAACCGGGCCATGAAGGCATCACAGAGGGAATCGAACGAAGAGATTGACCGAGCCAGGAGTTGATTGAACTAGGTGAGGCCCAGGTTGCCGAGGCTTGCAGGAAACACTTTGCACAAGAAGGCATCGTCCGAGGGTTCATTCCGAAGAAACAAGGACATGACGAGCTTATACTGAAC
>BPLS01031137.1:2737-40748 GCA_019656275.1 Rhododendron kiyosumense
ATCAACTCACCAGCTTTAAGCAAGCCATATTGGTGCTCTCTTCACACACGCACTCACAAGAAAAGGATCACAATGCAGGACAAATGGAGAGACAAGGAGAGAGGAGGAGAAATATTTTGAGCTATGCGCGCAAGAGAAGTGATGAAGAGAGGTGGAGAAGAAGCGATATATATAGAGAGAGAAAGGTGTGGGATGATAAAATGAATAGCTAGATGATAAAACTTTTGTTGAAAGACGTGGCCTAGTCCACTACCTACTTGAGAAGAAATAGAAAAGTTTAAATTTTTCAGAGAATAAAAAGGTAAGAGGGTTAACCAGCATGATTATCATTTTCCCTAACTAACGAAGCTGGATAAGAAGGGCTTAGGAAGACCGAATAACGCATGGTATCACAATCGGGTATTACATATGTTGTGTCAAAACGGACTTGAGTCATAACAGATACGACGCTAGGATCTGGCCTGTCGACGGCTACCAAAATGAAAATGGTAAAAAGAAAACAAAAAACGGTGACAAGGAAATGAGTTGGAAGCAACGCATGAATTTTTTTTAATTTTTTATTTTGGGAAGGAGCAAAACAAAAAGAAGCTAATTAAGCGTGGAATGGTTGGATACATAGAAGTTCATGAACAAAAGATACATGTCCCTTTCACAGATAACAGGGGATTGGCTGTACTCGACAATGATGTTTGTTGTCATTGTTGACATTAAAAAAATGCACTAAATTTACACATGGGCGCGGAGCTACATGTTGTCAAGTGGGGTCACTTAATTCCACAGACTTCCACATTAGCCCATTAATCTAAACAAAATTTTGCTATATTTTGAATTTGACCCCACAATTCTAATGAAAATTGATTAGGGCCAATACATGTTTTTTATTATGAATACACATTTGCTAACTTCTGTGCTTGGACGTCCATGAATATCGAGATATTTGTTGGACATTAACGCTTCCCAAAGGGCCGTCAACAACTAATCATTTTCTAGCAATAACAATATTCAAATAGTATTAATTAGCAAATTCGAATAACATCAAGTACGTTTCTAATCCCACTACCCCAGATTTCTTGCTCCGCCACTTACTTTAATCCTTTTCGGGCATGATCTTAATGATCTATGGTTGGCTTCTCTTTCCCTCCCTCGCTCTAAATATACATAGATATACATACACACAGTTGGTTTCTAGTCAGGAGGTCCGGATGGAAGGATTGGTCCGCACCTCTAACGTGAGCCGTTGGATCTCATCCAGATCTCCTGACCAGAAACCAACTGTACATATACATATACATATATATATATATATATATATATATAAATACATGTAATATTTGCACTTATCGTCATACAAATGTGCGACTTTTTCCTTTCTGGGAGGACTTTTGGCCGTGGAACCCATAAGATCGTAATATCCCACTTATCTCAGCCTCTTGCGGCCCAAAAAAGGGTTCACGTAACGTAGTTTTCATTGTCATCATCATTAATTAAAAATACAATAAAGGGTGCTCAAAAGCAAAGTATTTAGGGTGGGAATAAACAAATTACTAGTATATATTAGAGGAAAAGAACCAGCTGCATGCCTCCAACAAAAATAAATTAATAAAGCTCATGGGATCGAAGTGGAAGTTTGAATGGAAACAATTAACCACAAAAAGAGGGTCAATTTCTAGAATCGCACTCCAACCAAAGAAGGTAATTAAAATCCAAGTTAGTAGGATGGTCGGGTTTTTTTTTTTTCGGAAAAAGAAATTTTATTGATAGAATTCGATATCGAATAAGAGTTAAACCTTTTGAGACTTAGCACCAGGCAAATTATCCAAGAATTAACAAGAAACCAAAACATGGAACGTACCCAAAACTCAGCAAATTACGTCTGTTTGTTTGTGACATTGGTCTACAATTAATCTAGTTCATAGTGTATAAAGCCGCGCACATAAGGTGAAGAGGTCCGGTTTACACAATTATATCGGTATACATATATAACCACATTTGTAGGAACACATAGATACATTTGTCGTAATACGCGACTAGCTATACATTATCTTTAATAAAATTCAACCCCAAAAGCTAGCATCAAAGTTAGGGTTTCCTCGTGTTTACGTACTTCCATTACTTTCGTACACCAATTATGTGGGACTTCGTTTCAAAGCACTATAAGCAAAATAACATTGCAGCTTTTTAGAGTTGTTCAAAGGTATATTTGGCTTCGATATATCAGAAATAAATTACACGGTTATGCATGAATAATCTATAATTCATAGGGCTCATGAAAACAAAACAAATTACTGCACTATATTTGTCAACTTGTTAATTTCTAGTTCTAAATTTTTCCGAGGAAATTAGTGGGTGTCTGAGGCCCCCAGGAAAAAGGGGAAAGTGATTGAATAGTATGATATAACCTAACTAGGGGAGGTTTTTCTCTTCCTCTTGTTCATGGGTACTACTGGTGGAGTAATCACCTAATTAATCCTTGAAAATTATTGGTACAACTATGACTATGAGGCCCTTATCCAATTTGTACAACTTGCTCTGGGGTATAGGACTTGTCTGAAGTGGTGGTGATCATGGTTATCTTGGAATTTTCAGGATGATCGAGTTTTCTAGTTTGGTATTTTGGGCCATTGTAATTTTGACCGTCCATTTTTCTATGTAAAAACCCAAGTTTTGACAAATATACATATAATAATTTTTTCGTAGATAAATTTACATATAATGGTAGATATTTTGTTGTGGAAAAACAACATTAATGGCATAAATCCATAGTACCAGCTTGTATTTTACCACCTCCGGTACATACCATTGCAAAAGAAAAACTTGGACTCTGGCCGATACGGTATTCATTACATCGCTTCCCCGATATAATTCAGTGCACATTTTGAAGAATGAATTTTTGAAGAATGAATTATTTGAGATCAACCTCATGATTCTAAAAAATCTTTCTATAGGGCCGCTGCATGGAAGAGTGGTCAAGGTGATATGATTGTGCGGATTAGATTGCTTTGTGAATTGTTTGGAACAGTTCGTCATAATCTTGACTTGCTATATATTACGTAGTAATTTAGACCAAGAAAAATTGCCATGAAATTCTGAGTTTTCCGCCAACATTATGGACCAGAATTTGACGTTTGAAGTTAATTACTTTGTGCCCGTCTAGTTTTCCTCCCATAAGCACAGGGGCGGAGTCAGGATTTTCGATAAGTGGGGTCAAAAATGTGAAGCATGTATGATTCACTCTTTCTTGTTGCTAATTGAGAGAAAATAATTAGATTAACAAGTTAATCAAAAAATAGATATATACTAATAACAAAATGTAGCTTCGATTCACAATTAACTTCGACGACTTTTCATACTTTGGAAACGATGGATGATACCCTCGTTTGTAATGGTTTTAAAAATGTCTTTATTTATATACACAACCAAACTATCATGCATCCATTAATCACACATACGATTTCGAAGCCTACTCTTTACAATATTCATAACGGAAAATGTTCTCTCTGCAATAAAGAATATCCAAAAAGGTAGAAACATAGAAAACCTAGTTTTTCCTAAAAGGCAGAGACCAACGTTTGGGGATTTTGTAGGTGGTGATTCTATTTTGACCCCTCTTTTCTCTAAGTACAAAACCCTTATGTGGGTTGGGACAAAAATAAATTTTAAAGTGGGATCAAATGAGTAAAAATAAGGTAAAAATTATACATATCTCTAAGAAAATATAGGAGACAGTGGAGTCAGCTGCCTCCCTTTGTCTCTTACTGCCTCCGTCCCTGCATAAGCATGCTTATCATGTACAGTAGTATTTTAAAGAGAGAGAGAGAGATTACACGAAAACATAATAAGCATAGTGTACGTATTGTCTAACACAAAGTCATCATTGAACACCCTATTTAATCAACTTTGAATACTCAAGTCCATTAAATTTGGACACCTAATGGTGTATTGTCTAATACAAAGTCATCGTCGTTCAAAGAAAAGATGAATTTCTAATTTATGTTGGTGCGAGTAATGGATAAAAAAAACTAAACTTATGGCCAAAAAGCAAAAGAAGTAAGAAAAATTGAATGTTTTGTGTGAGAGCGGTATACTTATTTTTTAATTTTCTTATATGCGATTTTATATAAAACTGATTGAAAGTTACTCAATTATGACAACCCTAACAAAAAAATTTCAGATCGGCCACTAGTGTTTGCTACATCTTTCTAATTGTGGCCAAATCTGTTATGCAAGGTGGTTTTGGATTAAAAAGTAGAATTGACTCCCTTTTTTTGTATTTATTAAAAAAAATTAACATTTGTTAGTTTTGCGTCAAATTTTTGTAATTATTGATTCGTCTCGACAAGAGAATTCGGAAAATAAAAAATTATAATCAAAACTCATAATTTTTTTTAATAAAGACAAAAATAAGTCAAAAAAAAGTATTTTTTTTTTACTTATTTTTATCTTTTTGAAAAAAAATTATGAGTTTCGATTACTCTCAACGAGACAAATTAATAAATTACAAAAGTTTGACGCAAAACAAACAAATGCGAAAAAAAATTAAACAAAGACTAAAAAAAATTGACTTTTTAATTCAAAACTAGCCGCAGAGTAGTATTATTTGTTGGGTGGGATCCACCCCCATTTGTCCTGGCTTGCCTCATGTTTCATGAGGTCTTCTACCACCCCCATTTGTCCTGGCTTGCCTCATGTTTCATGAGGTCTTCTAGGAGTTATAGGAGAGCATAGATGAATTCACGAGCCTTGCAGAGGTTTTAGGAGTGGTGTGCCGTATCACCAAAAGTCCTGTTGGACGGCTCTCCTTGTGGCTACAAAATTTGTAGTGTTGCTGAGAGAGAGAGAGAGAGAGAGAGAGAGAGAAGAGAGAGAGAGAGAGAGAGAGAGAGAGAGAGAGAGTTTTGAGGGATGTAGAAGAGAGAAAGAGCAGTGAGTTGAGTAGAATGAGCCAAGTGTCTCATCCTCGTCCATTTTTATCTACCTACCGTATATGGTGAAGTTAATTTCTCTCCTTCCGTGGATGTATTCAATTGCATGTTGAACCATGTTAATTCCTTGTGTTCTATATGATTCGTGCATGTGTGATTTATGGGAAAACTTGGGGCTCAAAATTAGTCGATCACAATATATTCTCAACCGGCCAGTGAGGATACATGAAAAAGAAAATCGTCAAAATAAATTCACAAAGACGAATAATTATTTGAAAAAAAGAAAAGAAAAGAACAGTGCAACTATCTCATATTATATGGATGTGCCCTACAAAAAGATCAATTAAAAGATGAAGTAGCTTTATGAAGGAACGACATCGCAATCTGAAAAGGAAATCTGACGCAGAAAGCTAGTGCTAATCCAGACATATAAGTCACTAATTAAAGTTAGTTGGACGTAGTTTTCACGACCGAGAATCATGACTTTGTGATGCGAGAATCAAAGAAACCTCCAAAATGGTAGGTTAGACTTTGAGTCCAACTTTCACCACTTTAAAATTTGAGTATTGTTTTAATTCCCAAGTGAAAGGGAAATTGAAAAGCAACTGCACGTATTCAATTCCCCCACGTCTCAAGCTTTAATGGCCACTTGCTTATCATGAGACAAGACATATACAAAGACTAATAAACAAATAGAAAGGCTCACTTTTGTCTTTATACTTTTAATGATGTCATCAATATTTTAAGCCCTAAACTTTTCGGATGGTGATGCTGCCAAGTGCCAAGCTCCTCCTGTCAAGCGGGTGTCAAGTGGCCAATTTGGTCATTCATCTTGGCAATTGACGTCTCGGATTAAATCGAGCAATGGATGATTCAGATCTGTATGAGCTCGATCAGATTAAATCCGAGCTGTCTGTGTCGAGATGAACGACCAAATGCTACTCAGCACCGGCATGGCTGGAGAGTGCTTGGCAGCAACTTTCATTTTGTAGGTGAAAATGCTACAACACATATGCAGTATATATGTACCATACAGAATCGATTTTAATTCATAACATTAAGAATGAAATTCGATCTTAAGATATCCATAATGTTTTTCGCTTATATTTCGATTAGGGCTTTAATATATGTCTTCTTTAGTGCTAATTAATTAAAGATTAATGTTTATTGAACGAAGATGGACAGGCTACATTTAAATAGAAGCAGAGGTGCAAGATTCAAATTGACAAAACTAATTAAAACGATGAGTGTGAAAGTAAAATATATCTTACTGAAACTATAAGGACCCAAGAAAAATATGTGCAACACTATATATATATTTAAAATAAGCAGAACCAATTATTATCTTTTCAGTGGCCATGCATGAGAGGGATGGGTGCTTATCATCAGCTGGCAGCCACCATACATACACTCAACGTGTGCAATTTTTCTTGTCAAAAAAAGTCATTTTTTTCTCTTTTTTCTTTTCATGGTACATTACATAGATAGATAAATTTTGACTAACCCTTAAGAGGGATTAGAAAAACTCTACCTTATGATTAGTGTTGGACTAATTTATCGACTCAGTGGCGTAGCCAGAAATCTATGTTAGTGGGGCCCGTGGGGGCAATTTTTAAACACATTTCAACCAAAAAATTGCTCACTAAGCAACGTTAAAATGTTTCTGTTAAGAATTAAAAAACTTAACATATTTATTAATATAGTAAACTATATATAGAATAAAAAAACAAACGAATCGCTTGAATTGTCTCAACGTATCAAGTCTAAGAGCAATTCTGTAACGCCCCGATTTTTCAAAGAATTTCGGAAGCATTAAACCTAAAATACATTGAATTTTATAAACTACTAGACCCCTATTTGTCGTTATACAAAATCTACATAAAATAAAAATACAAAAAAGAAATAAAATCTAACATTTTATTTAAATATCTTCGGAGCGACTCTAGTGTTGATACAGATCGCAAGTATCCTCGATCTTCGCCTTTGATATTCCTCTTGTGTCAAACAGCTCCACCATTGAATCCTGCACCATCTGGCAAATTGATCGCCGAAGCAAACGATTTACCAGGATACAAACGTATCCGTGAGTGATAATTCACCCAATAGAATAATCTCAATCCTACTAACCCCTTACCCTGTAATTAGCAGATCAACAATATAACAATTCACATGAGGTACAGAATAATAGCACATCGCCCATTCCTTTACTATCCATTATCTTACATGAAATCTAAGGATCCTCTCCACAAGATCATTTCCTCCCACATACACTAACTTTGACTGTCCCATGGAATAACTCTCCCTTTATTTGTCTTGCACCAGGGTTTTAAGCGAATGTTACCAAATTATGTATCCAGTTCGGATTCGTTTACAACCATAATAAAGGAACAGCTCACCATGACAACTCAGCATTAGGGGTCGCACTATCTTATTGCCAGGATCCTTTACCGTCTCCCAACTCTACACACTGGTACTATACCGTATTCAGGGACTCTTTACCGTTTCCCAAAATACTGTACATGAAGTCCTTTACCGTACTTCACACACACTGGGTACTGTACCGTATTTAGGATCCTTTACCGTATCCCAAATACTGTACCCGGAGTCCTTTACCGTCCTCCACACACACACTGGATACTGTACCGTATTTAGGATCATTTACCGTATCTCAAATACTGTATCCAGAATCATTTACCGTCCTCCACACACACACTGGGTACTGTACCGTATTTAGGATCCTTTACCGTATCCCAAATACTGTACCCAGAGTCCTTTTCCGTCCTCCACACACACACACTGGGTACTGTACCGTATTTAGGATCCTTTACCGTATCCCAAATACTGTACCCGGAGCACTTTACCGTTCTCCAACATTCTCAATCAACTTTACCATTTCATCATTTACTTAATCACGTCTACATGTTTACTACTCGAAACCACCTATGAACCCAAGTCCGACTAGCATGTCCAATCATATATCTCCAACAACAATTGATTCCAACATAATACATTTCAATGAGAACACAAGCAAAGCAATTTATAAATACGAAATAATTAAAAATGTAGATGTTAGGACGATGCCTTTCGAATTATTTAAATTTCATGACGAACTTCCAGTTATGTTTCATTCACTCCACTGACCTTAGTTAGGTAACTTAGTAGTTTATTAATTTCTTAGTGTTCAACGTATTATTAAGATTAAAAATAATAATAATAAATAATAATTATTGTAGATATTAGTTTGTAAGTTTCTTATGTAACTCGTAACATTTTAATTATCTCATGCCTTCATTAGTACTTTACTTAACAATATTTTAATTATATAATTTTACCTATATACTGTTACCAATTGCTCCACTAATTTATTTAGTTCATTGGTTCATTCAAAGGAGAACTTGTGTTAGTTAAGTTCTTAGAGTTATTTATTTGTTCTTCGTAACTACTACTTTTCCAGTATCAAAGATCAAACCTAAAATTTTTTACTACTGATCTATTATGGTAATTTGCCACCATAATTATTTTATTGATTAAAAATAATAATAACAATAATATTTCCGTAACTTATTTTATACATTGTTTTATTATAAAAGTACAACCCATTTAGTATCATTCCAAAATATCCTTTATTTTTACTACAGTATAATTTAGTGAATGGTTATTTAAACATATCAAAACTTACATTTAAGCAAAATCGGTTAATATACAATTATATTAAACACTATCATGTCACAACAATAAAAGAGAATAAATCAAGTCAGAACATAGTCTAGGACCAAATCCGAAAACTAAATATCCACAGGGGTCCAAGTGTAATACTGATCTACCATTAATCGTTCATGCAACAGTGATTTTCAAAAGAAAACAGAGTGGTAATTGGTTTCTCAGTTTCGGTCCGTGATTTCGATTGCTACCATTAAACCCATTTAAATCATCATACATGGATAAAATATACATAGAGGAAAGTATGATAGAGATTAATCTACCTTAAATCCGGCCGAAAAAGCGGGTGCTAATTTGCAGACGATTTCAGAAAAATGAAAAAAGACGGCGACGGTAGCGGGGGACTCGGGGCTGACTCGAAATGATTGGAAGATGGTTTATGGATGCTTGGTGATGTAGTGGTTGATTGGGAACCTGAATATAATGTACAGGGGGATTTTATGTAGTCTCTCTCTCTATAAATATCTATTCTGGACTCAACAATAGAATTGAAAGTGAAATAATATGCTGGTGTTCAATTTTTGGGTTTATGTGGGTATGTTTAATGATAGAGAATAAGGTAGTGAGGAGGTGAGAGGATAAGTGTGGAAGTGGTGGAATGAGGAAGGAGAGTGAAGGAGATGGATACTGATAATGATAAGAGAGATATGAGACAAGTACAACATTTGGTGGGGTTTCTTTAATTCTAATGTATGTGGACTCGTTTATGTATAAGGTGAGAATGTATGTGGACACGTTTATGTATAAGGTGAAAATGTATATAAACGTGTTTATGTATAAGGTGAGAATGTATGTGGACGCGTTTATGTATAGGATGAGAGAGAGAAATAGGGGAACAAAATCTCTTAAATGTGGGGTGTAATTTGAAGGATAAAGATAGAGGTGGTAGAGTTTGAGAGGGAAGTGGAGAGTTAGTTTGAATAGAGTTCTAGTTAGGATTTAGATAGGAAAGATAAGAGATGAATATAAATCCCTGATTTCTCGTATATCTAAAATATAAATATATATCTTATACAACAGTGTAAATAATATCAATTGTACACATAATAATATATTTTAATTATTCAATCTAGTTAATTATTGAATTAGAAATTTAATAATATGAATTCGTATTAAAAAAAAAAAGGGCGGTCGTTACAAATTCACTATACAATATTTAGCAATATTGCTCCCATTGTCAATAATTGCTAAAGTATAAAACGTATAGCCCATGGTTTAGGCATTTATAAATCTTGGACATTATGCATTAGAGAGTTTCAATTAGTAAGTGACTGTTATTTTTCACATTAGACATCTCATTTCGTCAGTGTAATGACAATGTTCAAAAATGTGAAACAAAAAATTGAGAATGAAAAGATATTCGACATGTCATAGAAAGATTAAAAGTAGATTTATGAAATGTAATTAACTAGACAAAATACAAAATATACATTTTAAAATCTTAAATTTTAAAAAAAAATCGAGTGGGGGCACGTGCCTCCGCTCGTCCCAAGCTCCCTCCGCCACTTATCGTTAATATTCAAGATTTGGTCGGGTGCATACGTAGATGCCGTAAACCTTTGGAACACTTGAAGAAAAGCAACGCCTGGACCACGGTTGAATCCTAATCTATAGGACGAATGCTTTGTTTGAAAAATGTGAGAAGAGAAGGAAAAGATCGAAAGAGAAAGTTTAAAATTTATCTCTTCCTTTATTTGGTTTTGAGAGGAAAAAGGAGAGAAAATGGCTTTATAAAGAGTTCCAAGGATACTAAAAATTTCCCTTCCTTTTCTTCCATTTTCCTTGTTAATTATTTTTCTTTCTCTTCGCTCACTTTCCACAAATTCCAAACAGAGCAAAAGCATTCATAATATTATTATTATTATTATCAAGGAAAATGCTTCGTAAACAATAGCAGCTCCATAATTTATGATAGGATTAAGAAATTAATTCTTGTAACTTTATTAACCAAAAAGTATATACGTAGAATCTCATCTATTGGAATGAACCTGAAAACAAGGGCAGAGGCATAAAGGCACTTTGATTTTGATCACTAGAACATTAGATAGTTTTGCAGTAAATTCCTATTTCGATCCACAAAAATCTGTAGATTGCCCCAATTTGCTTCGAATGAGTAGACACCACATGCATTTTGTTCCTTTCAAGAATTGATAGTATTAGAAATGAGGCAAAATTCATTCATTGTTTCCAAAATATAATTGGTCTTTGGGACCACTTATAAAGCAAACTTAGACTTATCAGTGTATAGATATAACTATTATCTGAACATAGTTATTGCTTAAATTAGTAAATAGGAGAAAAAAAAATATCTTGCACATCGATCTTATTTTGACTCCGCTAACCAAAAATTATGGCTCTGTCCCTGCATGAGAATATGGTCAATTTTGCAATTCTCCTAAACCGTGATCGAGAGGATCAAAGACAAAACATGATACTGATACTAACTTGCTACATATTGGTCGAGATATTATATATAGTATCTATCTAAAAATTAGTTGAGGCCAGTAAAGCCATGCACACACATTGAGTGAAAGGTGGGAAAGTTTGATGGCGCAATACAATGCATGTGGATTCCAACAAAATAGCCAAGCATGCCTTCAAAAAAGTTGCAAATTAAATCACAAATTAACGTACAAGAGAAAAAGCATCCAAATTTCTATCTCATTTGTTGGGATTCGTCCCTTCATATATATATAAGCAGTCAAAAAACATGTTTGTTAAAGTGTCACAAAGGACCAAAACAAGTGTCAGTGTCCATAACCATCCACCAATTTCTTTTCTAATTTCCTAGACTTTTTGCCTCTCTTTTTCAAGAGTAGCACGCCTAGCACCTTTGAGTTATTTTTGTTAATTAAGTTGATAGCAATGCCACGATGGATCGGAAGCATAGGCTCCTCAGTCCCACTAAACCAAAGTTGTGGCCTCAATAATCCTTTTGTGAATTTTTGAGTAAATAATACGTATTTCGGGTGTGTTGTTCCATTGACTAAAATAAGCACTTATTCTTGAACTAAAAGTGATGTATTATGAGAGAATAAAATGTCTCATAAAACGAAAAATAAACATTTAAAAAATAAAAACATTAACAAGTCCGTCTCAAAATAAAGCAACAGTTACCTTGTAAGCAAAATTATCATGACTTCGGTTTGAGTATACAAAGCCAGGACCCAATTAGGGAATACCAAACATCCCCGTAATCTTGTTCTAGTTTAATTGTTCATGACTGAAAAAACACAATTGTTCATTTACACTATTACTTTTACGATGAATCTGGTCCGATGGTGTTCTCTGGTAACTACACATTAGCTATAGCACGGTACCATCCCTGCATTTTATGGGCTTATGCTTCGCAATACGAGAGATCTTATTTAGTGTCCTTAAGACATCACGTAACGGTGTCTTAAGTCTCTCCCCACCACACATTGTTGTTGGGTTTTCACACTTAGTCTCTAGCCCCAAAAAAATGTGTGGTTGAAGAGAGGTTTGGGGTAGGAATTGAATCATTTTTCTTCTCAAAATTGCTGGTGGGCACCCACATGGCCCAAAGTACCCACATGGCCACATGTGGATCAATAATTTTATAACCACACAAAAACACTTGCACACACATTCACAAAAGAAGTGGGTCCAGTCCTGGACCCACTTCTTTTGTGAATGTGTATGCACTTCTTTTGTGAATGTGTGTGCAAGTGTTTGTGTGTGGTCCATGACCCACTTCTTTTGTGAATATGTGTGTAAGTGTTTGTGTGTGGTTCTAGCATTGTTGTGAAAATATGGATATGGACCAACCAGGCGCTCACCAAAATTTGTAAAACATACTTGCTACTCAAGTTTAATTCAGTTCATTTTCAATCACTTGAATTTTGTTAAATCTCAAGACACGAGAAAACATACCCCTGTGGCTCAAATTATATTCCTTTATGTTGTGCATACTATATGAACACTAACCAATTTCAGTTTTCTAGTATGAGTACTTTTAGTACACATGATCTTTGCCCTAAAGGATCATCTGAGCAAATCAAACCGAGCCTTATGTCCCAATCACTTGGAACATAGATTGGGAAAACAGGATCATCTGAGCATTTAGTGTTAGAATTTGTCCCACATCAGTTAATTATTTCCTCCAAAAACTAGTATATGAGCCTTGGCGGCCTCTCCACTCTTTGCCAATTGGTTTTGAGATCGATACAGGGCTGGCCAGGGGTAAGCCCCGCAAGCCAACCGGCTCGGGCAACCCCCCAGCAAGGGGCAACCAAAAAAAAATTGTATGTATACAAAAAAAAATTAGAAATTCAGAAAAAAATATATTTAGGAGCAACCAAGTGGAAGGTTAAGGCTTGGGCAACCCAAATGTCGGAATCGACACTAGATGGATATAAAGTTTCTACATTTAGTAAATGCGTGATAGGGAGCATTTTCTTTCTTTCCGCAGATCAGAATACTCATTCTTAGTGAACTCACTAGTTAGCTGGACTCTTGGTAGACAATAGAACATCACAACAAAAAACTGACTAATTTTTCGAATGGCATCAATGTCTATTTCATGCTACCCATGCCAATATCGGGTATTATCTTTGTTTCCTACGCTATTTTGGGTTATTTCACTCAATTAGCTTAAGCCTTATTTTATATTCTGTGATATTTTCCACAACAGGTGTTTTATGCTTATGCACCGTCATTTTGTATTATGTACTGATTTACTAGTTAGCCATATCTCTAATTGTGTACAGGGGGCTACTGGTTCATGGGTTACCTTAAGAATCCCAAAGTTGTCAGTTAGAGTCCAAGGACTGCCACTTTAATTTGGCGATCGATCCCTTCCATAGCCCAGTTAATGGAGTCCTAAAAACTGAGCCCTATTTTTATTTGTCTTGATATAGTCAATACATGTTCAATATCAATCCCCTAATAGGAATTGTTATCTAAGCTTTGAATAATGGTGATGTATTTCAATGCAGCCCATTCTGTCATGCATACAGCTATTTCCTGTTGGGAAGTGTTTCAGTCTCCGGTCATTTTGGAGACACCGTAAATTTTGGTATAACAAAACCATTTGCGTCATAACCAAAACCATTAAATGGCATAACATGTTATGCCATTGTGTGGCTCAGAGGCATAACTTTTTTTATTATTATTATATTAGGTCATAAGACTTATAACACTTTTTCAAAAATGGCACAACAAGCCACTCGAAGGCATTACAAAAAACCTTTGGGAGACATAACCGGTGTGCTATGGTGTCTCCTTTTGGAGGGTAGACACCGAAGTATTTCCCTTTCCTGCTATCTCTAGAGTCTCACTAGTCAATACTATACTTCCATTTTGTCACCCCTATAATTGGTTTGTCAAACGACTTCTTATTACAGCATGACTGAGTGATTTAATGATTTTTTTCCGGTGTGCTATGGTGTCTCCTTTTGGAGGGTAGACACCAAATTGTATTTCCCTTTCCTGCTATCTCTAGAATCTCACTTGTCAATACTATACTTCCATTTTGTCACCCCCATAATTGGTTTGTCAAACGACTTCTTATTACAGCATGACTGAGTGGTTTAATGAGTTTTTTCCGGTGTGCTATGGTGTCTCCTTTTGGAGGGTAGACACCTAAGTATTTCCCTTTTCTGCTATCTCTAGAGCCTCACTAGTCAATCCTATACTTCCATTTTGTCAATACTATACTTCCATTTTGTCACCCCCATAATTGGTTTGTCAAACGACTTCTTATTACAGCATGACTGAGTGGTTTAATGAGTTTTTATATTGGTTCTCATTGAAGGTCAGTGGATACAACTGATTCGGAGTATGATGATGACACTGATAACGAACCTGGCAATGGTTCTTTGCTGAGGCATGCAAGGGAAGTTTATGCATCACCTAGTTTCTACATGTTTGAAAATGAATACAAGAAGTCGAAAACGCTGGATGTTGATGTCAGCACCGGAGGATGATGATAGACGGGGGTTGGTCATTGAATACAAAATTCAAAAGATGGGCCATAAATTCAGAGAATACACTGTTACTGCAATGCCACTTGAAGGAATAATAAATTGTAGTTGCAAGTTCTTCGATTTAGTTGGAATCTTGTGCTGCCACGCAATGCTTGCGCATTGAGACGATTCCCGATCATCATATAGTGAAGTGGCAGACAAAAAATGGCAATCGGTAAGTTTTAAAATCCTGTAAAACATAAATTAGTGCATCTGTCAATGTACTTCAAGTAACAAGTTTTCCCTGTTCCATCTTCATTTTCAAAACTTTTCCGAGTACATTCAAAGTTTAGAGAGTCTTCTGCAATCCGTACCCTACTATGTTTTTGTACCAGATTTGTATTCTCTTATGTGTATTTGTGGCACCGGTACTGCTCAAGTTGGCAAGATATATACAGGTTACTAAATGAGGCTTCACAGTTTTTCGACAGGAAACAGGTGCTAAAACCCTGTATCTGCGATCTTCTTTATATGTACTCATTTTCTCTGGTTTTCTCTATGTGGTTGACATTCTGTCCTGAATCCGGTTGATCAATGAAGCGGAGTTGTACAGTATGTTTTGTAAAGGTTTTTATTGGTTTCCCCAGCTATATGATTTCTTTCATTTCTTTGACTCTGTTGAAATGTTTGCATCAGTTTCCCCTTCGTGTGTGAATAAAAATCAATCACAACAGTTTTTTCCATCAAAATTCTGGTTTATTTTCCCTGTTCTTTGATTGGGCTCAATCCATGGATATCGTCTCTGTTGACTGTTGGTGGCTCCACGACTTTGATGTCTAATTCCTCAACAGTTATGTATACTTATAAACGTGCAATGTAAACTATTGTTTTAACCAATGCCAAGAAAAACTATTGTTTTAGTTTTGTCTTGTTGATGTGTACCTTAAGGGCTAGAATAGCCAAATTTCGATTACTAAATCTCATTGAAAGGCTCAGACTCAAGGGTTCTTGAACTATTCAAAAAAGGAAATCATTTTCATTTCTCCTATTTCGTCATTGGATAGTATTCTTATCTATTTTTCAGTTGTATGCTCTACAAGAATTTTTTCATCATTTAGAATTGCTTTACTAGGTTCATTCCCGATTAATTAAGAGCAATTTAGCCGTAATTATTCTGAACAACTCTCCCTTATTTGCGTATTGTTGGTTCACGAGAAGCTATTGTTCGCAGTTGATGGTTTAGTGTTGCCAAAACAACAGCTATCTATTAAGGCTGGCATGATCTTAAAGACCAGATGGGATTGCTTTGAAATGTTTTGTATCTTATCATGGTACTACAAGTCTACAAGTGGAATATACTTAGCATTGTGCTACTAAAATACACTCACTTGCGTTGGTGAATGGACATGGCCAACACTGGACTCAGTAATTCTTAGACTCTGAATCAGAAATGGTTACTATCCTTTTGCTAATATACCTTGTAATGCCATTTAATGCTTCTCTTTTGGCCAAAGGAATGGCTTTGACTTTTCATAACTGATGCTGGTCATGTCGAATCTATATCTACCATTATATTTCTACTGATCTTGTTCATTTCTGAACGTGTAGGTTGATGGGTGCCGGCAGCGCTAAGAAATCGGGTTCTAAGGACGACTTGGACATGCTTACTATGCGTGTTTGTACCCCTCTATTGAGGCATGCAGGAGTCATTTATCTGGGAAACTTCATTCGTATTTCTCAAGAAACTTTTAAGAGATCAGAATATCTATCTGTTGAAACCGTTCGTGAGACTTTTGGTGATCGAGAGTTAATTTATGATGGTGAAGCAAGAAAGCGTAGTAACTCCAGATACCATGTTGATGCCCCTCTGTTGAGGCGTACAAGGGATATTTTCACATCAAATGTCTTCTCCGTGTTTCAAGAAGAATACAGGAAGTCGGAGCTTCTGTGTGTTAGGTTTATCCACGAGACTTTTAGTGATATGGGGCTACATTTTGTGTGTCAAGTAAGAAAGCCTAGGCACTCTAGATCCCATAGAGTTCAAGCAGAAGCAAATAGGGGGACTGTGTATTGTAACTGCTACGGGTTTGGGAATACTGGGATTTTATGCTGCCATGCACTAGCAGTCTTGGACTGCTTATTCATAGAGAGGGTCCCACCAAGATACATTTTGAAGGAGTTCATGAGAAATCCAGGGATCGGTCTGGTGGAAAAAGATATTCATGGAGAGAAATATCCCAAACTGGTACATTTTGTACGTTGGGTAACTTTGCATTACGGTGTTTGATAATCTTAATCAAAGAGGCTGTCCTCAGGATGATTGAATCATGATCAAACTCTTATGAATTGGAATGACAAGGAATCAGAGGCAAAACGTGGCCAATCCGTATTCATCTCCATCACAGTTTCATACATCTTGGGTAGAAACTTCATTGAGATTGTTTTTGGTTGGTAACTTCTGAGATCGGAAAGTAAGATATTAATTGCATTCACGAAGTCATACCTTGTGGTGATGATCTGGTAAAAACAGGTGACTAATGAACTCAGAAAAATTCAAGTTATGCTGTTTTTGTTTATTTCTTTTCTGAGATATGAAGAAGTGGGTGAATCGTATCTTCGTTCAACTGAGAACTTGACATTTCCAGATCGAGAATGAAAAAGGTTAAGAGGGTTAACCAGCATGTAGTGATCATCATTTTCTCTAACTAACGAAGCTGAATAAGAAGGGCTTAGAAAGACCGAATTATGCAGGGTATCACAATTGGGTATCGACATGTGCTGTGTCAAAACAGACTTGAGTCATAACACATATGACGCTAGGATCGGATTTTAGTCGGTGGAACGAGCTTGAATATAGTAAAAAGAAAACAAATTAAAAACTGTGACAAGGAAATGTGTTGGAAGCAACACGTTTTAAAAAAATAAAAAAAAAACACAAAAAAGAAGCGTGGAATGGTTGGATACATAGTAGTACTTTCCTTTTTTTGATCTGCACATAGAAGTACTTCATGAACAAATGATGCATGTCCCCTGCACACATAACATGGGATTGGCTGTACTAGACAATGATATTTGTTGACAACAAAAAAATGCTTTACACATGGGCGGAGCTACATGTGGTCAAGTGGAGTCACTTAACCCCCACCGACTTTCACATTAGCCCAATAATCTGATCACTCTAGAATTACTTCATGGTGTAAAAATATTTTCTCAAGTTTCAATTACATTCAACAGATGTAAAATTGCTAATTTTATGTCAATCAAAATTTTTAAGTTTTCTCCAAACAATTCCATTCCAAAATAACTCTTGATAATAAGCTAAATGATAATAGGTCTCAAGCGAGTGAAAAAAATACGATATCGATATCGATAGCATTACATACTCTTATAGTGTATTAATTTTTAACCCAAGAAGATATATGCAATCTCAATTTTTCTCATACCCACTTGAAAAACTAAATTTAGTCTCAGATCTCTTATTATGGATTCGAAACCTTTTTTTTTTTTTTACACAAATAGTTTTAAGGCGATGTTTTCTTTGTTCTTTGTAAAAAAAAAAAAAAGATGCATATAGTTACTTTTTAACATCTCAGATTCGAAACCTTCCAGCTCCCAGGTGGATTCAACTCTTATGGGTTAGGCCATACCGGGCATAGCCCTAGCTTTAATTGGACTCCATGCTAGTGGACGGTGAAATTGAGTCTACAGTTTGTCATTAGTCGAGGTGCGCTTAAGCTAGCATAGATACCAGGAATTAAAAATTAAAAAAAGAAGAAGAGAAGTTATGTATTGTTTCAACGAAAAAAATTACCTAATACTTTGCAACATGCACACTACGATGGGGTCCTAAACAATTTCCAAGGGGTTCAAATATTAACTAATAGAAATATATAACATAATGGTAGTAGCATTTTAATTTCTTTCCAGGGGTCAGCCGACCCCACTAGTTTTCTTATAGTGTTGCCATTTGGCGGAGCTACATGTAGTCAAGTGGAGTCACTTAACCCCACCGATTGGATTCTCATGCGAAAGACCTCAATTTATGGTTGCAAGATGAATCAAATGATGGCTGGAATAGGAAAGACTACTATAGCCAAGACTGTTTATAACCTAAACTTCGGAAGCTTTCATGGTAGCTGCAGCTTTCTTGCGGATGTTCACGAAGCAGCAGGAAAACCCAATGGTTTGGTTTCGTCGCAGAAACAACTAATTTCCAACATTTCCAAGGGAAGAAAGGCAAAAATTGGAGATCTCATGCATTTGTCGTAAAAGAGTACTAGTTGTTCTTGATGATGCAGATGACGTGGACCAATTAAATGCTTTCGGCATAGTGCGAAATTGGTTCCATCCAGGAAGCAAAATCATGATAACAAGAAGGTGTGAGCAATTGCTTAAGACAAACAAGTTAATTATATAAGGCGCATAAGGTTAAGAAATTAAGGGAGTATGAATCACTAATCCTTTTCAGTTTGCATGACTTTCATGAACAAAAATATCCCAAGGTTACTTTGGAGCTCTCAGAAAGGGTTGTACACTATTGTGATGGGGTCCTTTAGCTCTTGAAGTTTTGGATGGTTGTTTATTTGGCACAAAAAATAAAGAAAACAAATGTCCCTTGGTTTCTCTGTAGTGTCTCTTGGTCAAAATGTCTTGCTGGAGATTGCTATCCTTGTTTTGTATCCTAATCAATGTGTATATATTGAATTTCATTTTCACCTTCTTCTTTTTTTGTTATCGAATTTCCTTCCGAGTAGACAAAACACAGCAGACAAGTGGAAAATAGAAATTATAGGCTTGGGAAGCAACGATGATTTTAGGCTTGGCATGGCAAGAGGTTGGGAGCAGGCGTTGCTGCAAAACGGGTTCATTCCCATTCCGAAAATTGGTTCTAAACTAATGTTTAGATATATATGTGACCCCACATGCCACATGTCAGAATCGATGATTGAGAAGAACATGCTTGCAAAGAATCAAGTCGGGTATCTCAGGAACTTAAGTACATTGTTCTTAAAGAAAGTGAACAATTGATGAGTTGCACCTCAAATTTTTTTATTCTCTCATGTAATTAGCTATACCTGAACGGCTTTCATTTTTTTTGCACAGTTGTTTTGGTTGAGCTTGAACGGTTTGTATCAAATTTTGAGCTTAGGATGAATCATGTTTTGGAGGCACAACATGCTATAATAGTGTCCCCATGTCTTGCGGCTGTATTGACATTGAAGATTTTGCTTAAATCTAAGATTAGATGAAAACAGACGGCCTGAAAAGAGTTCATCCGATGGGCCAGTTCATAAGACAGATTTCTAATACAAATCGGATATTCAACATTGGTTTTATTCATAGTGATACCAGAAGCTCCATGTACAAACACATAGGCTAATATCGCCCTTTCTTTAGTTTGCAACAACTCCATGCTCAACGTAGAGGCATGAACACAGCATTAATTCTCTAGTTTCATCGCAAGGATTCGTTGCTAAGTACTCTCTCTCTCTCCCTTCCCCATTTATTTATTTTATCCCTCCTTCACAATCAAAAGCATATTTATGAGCCCCAATAGCTACACCCTGAATTCTCCATTGTTGTCTTCCCTATTGATACCTTCAAACTTGATATATTTGTACCATTTTGCGCATATAACATAGACCACAAGATCAGCTGTTGTCAAGGCTGCCAAGAGGAAGTAGAAATTGTCCAAATGGCCTCTGTTAAGGTTGCCCGGGATCCAACCGGGCATCTCATCTCTAGTAGAGATCTTCATCACTACGCTCACCAGCAAACTACTCACGTAGTTCCCCAGTGAAATTGAAGTCATGCATAGTGCACTCCCAAAGCTCTTCAATCCATCCGGCGCCTGCGCATTGAAGAACTCCAGCTGCCCAACGTACATGAAAACCTCGGATGCTCCAATCAGTACGTATTGTGGGACTTGCCAGAAAATGCTCAAGGAACTCGAACCGTCACAGTTGGTGCAATTCTTTTGCGGGTGTTTTAGCCTGAAATGCTCCACTATCCCCGCTGCAACCATAGCCACTATCGCTATGATTAGACCGATCCCCATTCTTTGAAGCTCGGTGAGGCCTCTAGAGCTCGACTTTCGTAGCCTGGCAACAAGGGGGTCGAGAACTCGCCTGTAACAAGGGTGGAGCCAAAACATATGTTTATTAGGAGCAAAACTTTACCAAATCAATCTAACTTGATCAACAGCTTTAAACTAAATCAAATCCAATTGTGCTATCATTCTAAAACTAAATCCTAAGTGAATTTTTTCTTTCCTCAAAGGAAGCAAGTTTAAAATTCCACCCATAGTCCTTATTAACGTGATGTACTCTTTCTTGTCTAGTCAACGAAATCCTCGAACTTGCCTGTAAACGAAGATGAAAGTCGCAACGCTGAGGATGTCGAAGCTGGACATGCTTGCCGGAGGAATGTGGAAGCTTGAAATTTTAGTTTTCATTGCTGCACCTTGCTCCACAAAGAGAGAGGCCATTTGGGTGAAGACTACTGAATACAGAATTGTGCAGAGCCAAATTGGCAGGAGTCTAAGAACGCATTTCACTTCTTCAACTTGTGTCACTGGGCAAATCCTCCAAGGATTGTGACACTCCTTGGCCTGCATAGTGCACTCCTTTGATGTGATAATTGCTGCTCTATCCAAGAATCTGTACATATAAAGTGAAGTTCAAGATTAGTATCTGTTTTGTACGATTCGGGTCCTCCATGTCCCAATTCTTTCTATATAGTCCCCGAGATGAGATATATGTACTTAAGTGATACGATTGGAACACAGGGACCATTGCCAATGTTGCCACAGAGTATTTAGTCTAGTTTCCTTTTTCAAACTTCCAAGTGTGGATTACTTCCACAAGTCTTGGCATTACTATACAGAAATTAATGCTTTGTTTGGATTGGGATTTGAAAAGTGTTTTTGAAAAATAGTAGGGGTAATGAGTGGAGAGAGATAGAGAGAGAAAGGTGGAAAGAGGGGGAATCTAAGGGGAATTTTTTGAAAAATTCTTTTTGAATCGCGAAGTGAACAAGGCATAATAATCTTTGTTGATATAATGCTGAACTTACTTGAATCCATGGGTGTGGAGAATTTTTCTGCCCCCATTGTTTGAACATTCCTTTCCACTCACTTCAAATAGATCCTTTCCACTTTGTGGCACCTCAACCTTCCATTTCCTTGCTGCAGCCACCACCACTTGACAGAATCTAGAGAGAGGATTCCCTCTAGGAGTGAAATGCCTGTACCTAGGGGTCCCCACAAGAAACAAGACCAGAGCCAAGGTGGCTGACCCAGCAGACGCCCAAAAGCCCAGGGCCCACATGCCTTTGTCCTCAAAATAGACCAGAATGGTGTTTGAAAATAGGGAGCCAAGGTTCAAGGCCAAGTAGAAGTAGCTGAAGAAGGCCACCTTGTAGTGCCCTTCCTTGGAGTTCTCTTCATCAAATTGATCTGCTCCAAATGTTACAATGTTGGGTTGGTACCCTCCATTTCCAAGGGCAATTAGGTAAATTGACAGGTAGAACAGTCCGAGTTGGACACTCGAGTGGGATCCACATGGAGTTTGTTCATCCCCACAACCAGCAGGCTTGACTAAGAAAATATAGGACGAAAGTGATAGTGATACCAAACCCTGCCATCAAACATATGTCCATGTGAATACGAATGACTCAAACATGTAATTCATTGCAATACAAAGATGTACGTAATGTGAAAATCCGCATCGGATCCTATCTCATTCTTCCCTAGTTACCTGTCTTGGACTCCCTCCCTCTCACATGATCAAAGGACGGGAGAGGGTCCAGGATAAAATAATGCTACTTGCACATATGTTTTTCATATATCTTGCACATATACTTTTGTGAGGCGCAGATCGGGATCCCACAAAATGATCCGAACTATTCATCTTTTTAAAAATATTTTTTGGAGGGTTTCTATAAAAAACCAACTCCAACAGATATTGGTAAGGGCTTTCTTAGAATTCATAGGGCAAAACAGAATGATTCGTCCTACGATTTCTAAGAAAGCCCTTACCGATATCCGTTGGAGCTGATTTTTTACAAGAATTCTCTAAAAATTATTTTTAAAAAGATGAGCGGTTCAGATCATTTTATGGGACTCCGATATGGGCTCCACAAAAATATATGTGCAAAAACATATGTGCGAGAATCATTAAATACAAAACAACGGGAATCGGAGAAATGATTAACCAGCGAGATCTACACGAATCTGAAACAACTACTACTTTTCCGACCGAATATCTGTCTAACGAAGAGAAGCAGAACACGATGAAAAAATTGATTTTGTGATAAAACTTACAACGACAAAGATGGACTGAAAAATGGCACAAGTTTTGTATCGTCCCCAGTACGAGTCACTAAGGAAAGCACCAAGGAGGGAGAAGATGTAGACAGTGCCAGTCCATTTGCTAACACTGTTTGCAGCCTCAGCATTGTCTTGGCCCATCACTCTTGTAAGAAACAGCACCAAGTTGACCCCAACCCCAAAAAATGCCAGCGTAGCAAGCCCTTGGTTAACTGATTCATCATTCATTCAATCAAAGAAACAGAGTTATTGCCTATGGATAGAGAGCGGACTCCAGAAAACCTCTAAATTATGTGAGACAGTGAGCTCAATTACTTAGAACAGCTGATTCGATAGTTAGTCATATATGCTCAGCTTAATCAACAAGGACTTACCTAGTATTAGAATTCCAGCAGACCATGTTCCAGTTCTCCGTCGGATTGCAAGGCGACCATGTCGATCAACGGTCCCATCAAGTGTGCGAGTCTCTTCTTCCTTGATGTTTTTCTTCATGTCATTGGTCGCCTGGAAGAAATTGAATATATATAGATTCTTGATATGTTCTATAAACAAAATTCAAGTTACATAGTGCTGATATTGCCAAAATTAATGAAGTTCCTGGAAAAAAATTCCACAAATTTCTGCAATCTTCAAAAGTTCATAAGAGCTGCAATATGGTGACAATTATGTTGCACTAATCAAACACTCAACGCCACTAGTGAATATTTACCTGATCGATCATCATTAGTTACATGATCGAACATACGGAATATGTATGTTCGTTAATTTGTGAATATGTTCATGTCCCTGCCATGTCTGATCAGCTTAAATATTGGCACGTGTTACCAACTCGCCGAACCAAACATCAAACATGGCCCGGAATGGCCCTCACAGAGTCACAGGCAACCTCAGTCTCCTATTAAAGTGATAATCCAAATATTTCGAGAATTAAAATACCTTTTAAACCGATTTTAAAACAATTATTAAAATGGTCCCATGCATGCTTGCATCATTAGTCTTAAACCATCTAATGATGAGGACGGATAAAACATTAATCCTAATGCGGAGTTCACTTGACCATGCATCACTGCATACATGGTTTTCTATTCACAATTCAGCAGCTACTATATTCAGTTTTGAGGGGGGAAAAAAATCAAATTGTATCAATGATTCATGAGCCTATAATTGGAAGAAATACAAAACGAACGAAAGATGACCATCTTTGTATCTACGTGCCTAACACAAGAACGAGAGAGAGAGAGAGAATCAACTAACCAGCTTTAAGCAAGCCATTGGTGCTCTCTCACACACACACTCAAAAAAAAAGAGGATCACAATGCAGGACAAATGGAGAGACAAGGAGAGAGGAGGAGAAATATTTTGAGCTAGGCGCGCAAGAGAAGTGATGAAGAGAGGTGCAGAAGAAGTGATATATATAGAGAGAGAAAGGTGTGGGATGATAGAATGAATAGCTAGATGATAAAACTTTAGTTGAAAGACGAGGCCCAGTCCACCACTTGAGAAGAAATAGAAAAGTTTAAAGTTTTCAAAGAATAAAAAGGTAAGAGGGTTAACTAGCGTGTAGTGATCATCATTTTCGCTAACTAACGAAGCTTGATAAGAAGGGCTTAGAAAGACTGAATAACGCAGGGTATCACAATTGGTATCGACATGTGTTGTGTCAAAACAGACTTGAGTCATAACACATACGACGTTAGGATCTGGCCTGTTGACGGCTACCAAAATGAAGAAAACAAAAAACGGCGACAAGGAAATGAGTTGGAAGCAACATATGAATTTTTATTTTTATTTTTTGGGAAGGAGCAAAACAAAAAGAAGTGTGGAATGGTTGGATACATAGAAGTTCACGAACAAAGGATACAAGTGCCTTTCACACATTACATGGGATTGGCTGTACTTGACAATGATATTCGTTGACAATAAAAAAAATGCTCTTTTCACATGGGCAAAGCTACATGTTGTCAAGTGGGGTTACTTAACCCCACCGACTTTCACATTAGCCCATTAATCTGATCAAAATTTTACTATATTTTGAATTTTACCTCACAATTCTAATGAAAATTTATTGCTTATTAAAAAAAAAAAATCTAATGAAAATTGATTAGGCCAAGTATGAATCAACTCCACGAAAATTCTAATTTTGCCCTTCTTTTAATACGAGAATCTCTCTAACGAGCAGTCAATAGGAGTGGATATTTGTTGCACATTAACGCTTCCCAAAGGGCCGTCAACAACTAAACATTTTCTAGCATTAACAATATTCAAATAGTATTAATTAGCAAATTCGAATAAAATCAAGTGCACTTCTAATCTCAGTACCCCAATTTTCTAGCGCCGCCACTAACTTCACATTTTGCATCTTAATCCTTTTGGGGCATGATCTTAATGACCTATGGTCGGCTTCTCTCTCTGTCTCCCTCTAAATATATATAGATATACATATACATATATATAAATACATGTAATATTTGCACTTATATATCGTCATGCAAATGTGCGACTTTTTCCTTTCTGGGAGGACTTTTGGCCGTGGAACCCAAAAGGCCGTAACATCCCACTTATCTCAGCCTCTTGTAGCCCAAAAAACGGCTCACGTAACGTAGTTTTCGTTGTCATCATTAATGAAAAATACGATGGGGGAATAAACAAATTAGTAAATTAGAGGAAAAGAACCAGCTGCATGCCTCCAACAAAAATAAATTAATAAAGCTCATGGGATCGAATCGGAAGTTTGAATGGAAACAATTAACCACAAAAAGAAGGTCAATTTCTAGAATTGCACTCCAACTAAAGAAGCTAAAATCCAAGTTAGTAAGATGGAGCTTCTTTTTTTTTTTAATTGGCAAAAGTAACTTTTATTAAGAGAAAAATGGAAAAAAGAATTCCAACCAAAGGTTCAAAAATGCAATCATATGAAACAAAACCGTATGGAGATATAGACTGTATCAGATAATAACAATGCAAACCCGTAAAACCTTTTGAAGTAGTGGTAAAACTTTGAGACTTAGCACAAGGCCAATAACCAAGAATTAACAAGAAACCAAAAGGATATAATTGGAAAAGAAAAAGAAAAAGGAACACAAACATGGAACCCAAAACTCACATTACTGTAGTTTTTGGCTTGTTTTGACCTCTCGGCCTCCGTGGTTGGACCAAGGCCTTGGTGGTCGGGAGCAGCGTGGACGGGACAGATTACTATATAAGCAATTTTTAGGGTTTTTTGCTTATAGCATTGCATTCACAGCAGCTTTTCTTTGAGAGGCAAAGAGAGGAACTTTGAAAGATCTCATCTGTAGCCCTTTAGGCATTCGATTACTTCCGTATAGTAAAACCCTCTATCGTCTGATTGCCCATGGAGTAGGTATTCATCACTGAACCATGTATATCTCTGTGTTCTCTATGATTGCTCTTTCTTTCTCTCTCTTTTCTATGGTTTGTTCAATTATAAAGCAATTAATCACATCTGTTTCTGAGTTTGTTAATGCTTCCGCACAACAAACTGGTATCAGAGCTCTAGGTTTCGAACTAGGGTTTGCTTCTGGTGATTTTTGCTTTGTTATTGAAGAACGATGTTTGAAAAACTCGGTAAATCTAGTAAAACTCCAAAAGATGGAGAATCCACCAAAACTGAATCAAGTTATCGGCCTGGGGCTTCGAGGCCAATTATGTTGAGTGCGATGTTTGACGTGGAAAAATTTGATGGCAAAAATAACTTCGGTATGTGGCAGTGTGAAGTTATGGATGATCTGATCCAACAGGAGTTGGATTTTACTTTAGAAGACAAGCCTGAGGACCTTGATGCAAGGGATTGGGATCGGACCAATCGCCAGGCGTGCGGTTTTATCAGGATGTGCCTTGCCAAGTATCAGAAGTATTTTGTTATGCGGGAAACGAATGCGAAGGTCCTGTGGAAAAAGCTCGAGGACAAGTACATGATCAATAGCGTGGAGAATCGCCGTTATCTGAAGAAGAAACTCTTCAGGTTTCAGTATCATTTAGGTATATCAATGACCGAGCACTTGAATGATTATAATAAAATACTTGTTAATTTATTGAATCTAGATGTTAAGATTCTAGATGAGAATAAATCCCTGCTTTTGTTAAATTCCTTACCCAAAGATTATACCATTTGCCCACCACTTTAATGTATGGGAAGGATACCATTAAATTTGATGATGTCTCCAATGCTCTTATGAACAATGAGTATCGCAAGAGGAATATGCAGGCACATGGAGATTATGGAGAAGCCTTATCTGTCAGGAGCAGGTCTGAAAATAGGAAGAATAGCGGTAATCGGGGTCTCTCTGAGTCTAAGGGGAGAGGGACCTCAACTTCTGGTAGAGTTGCTAGGGATGAATGCGCCTATTGTCGTGAGAAGGGCCATTGGAAGAAAGATTGTCCCAAGAAAAGGGGCAATGATAGTTCCAAGGCCAACATAGTACATTCTGATGAATATGATGATTCTAATTTAGCTCTGTTGGGTTCGTCACTAGTTTGTCAGTCTGATCAGTAGATTATGGTTTCCTGCTGTACCTACCATATGTGTCCTAATAAGGAGTGATTTTCCAGCATTGACATGGTTGATGGTGGAGCAGTTTTTATGGGCAATGAGCCTGTAATACAATCGGGGTAGGGAAGATCAGGTTGAAGCTACATGATGGGTCTGTCCATATTTTGTCTGATGTTCGGTATGTACCGAACCTAAAGAAGAATCTGATATCACTGGGTACTTTAGACTCCATAGGTTACCGAATTACCATTGAAGGTGGAACTCTAAAGGTTTTGAAAGGTGCTATGATTGTGATAAAGGGCATTCAACAAAACAATTTGTATTACCTGTAGGGTAGTGCAGTTGTAGGTGGGTCAGCCACCATTTGTAGCAACATCGAGGAGGATGATTCGGACACTACCAGACAGTGGCACATGCGTTTGGGTCATGCTGGCGAGAAGGCCATGCAAGGCCTGCTAAAGCAGAACTTGTTGAAAGGTGCCAAGACCTGCAAGATGGATTTTTATGAACATTGTGTTATGGGGAAGCAGACTAGAGTCAAGTTCGGCACTGCTATTCACCAAACGAAGGGTACACTTGACTACATTCATTCAGATGTCTGGGGGCCAGTTAGGGTTGCTTCTCTTTGTGGTAAGTATTACTTTGTTTCTTTTGTTGATGATTTCTCTCGCCGTGTTTGGATTTATATCATGAAACATAAAGATGAGGTGCGTGATATTTTCCTTAAGTGGAAAAAGTTGATTGAGACCCAGATAGGTAGACAGATCAAGCGCCTCAGATTAGACAATGGGGGAGAGTATCTATCTGATCCTCTCTTCGATATTTGTGAAAAATTTGGTATAGCGCGGCACTTTACAGTGAGCGGCACACCGCAACAAAATGGTGTGGCAGAGAGGATTAACCGTACATTACTGGATAAGGTGCAGTGTATGCTATTGACTTCTGGTTTTGGTAGATAGTACTGGGCTGAAGCAGTGACGTATGTATGTCATTTGGTCAACCGTTTACCATTCGTTGCACTTGAGGGTAAAACACCATTAGAGGTATGGTCAGGTAAACCTGCATCAGATTATGATTCCTTACATATTTTTGGTTGCCCTGCTTATTATCATGTTAGGGAATCAAAGCTGGATCCTAGAGCCAAGAAGACATTGTTCTTGAGCTTTATGGAAGGTGTTAAGGGATACAAGTTGTGGTGTCTCGATTAAAAGAAGGCGATCATTAGCCACGACGTGACCTTTAATGAATCTGAGATGATCAAGCTGCCTGTGCAGGTTGTGGGTAATAAAGTTGCTCAGAAACAGGTGGAGTTAGAGACCTCGGTGGTTCCTCAAGTTTCGGTTCAGTTAATTGAGGAAGATAGTGGGGTTAAATCAGATGACAATGATACAGTTGAGGGTGAAGTTCCAATAGACAGTTCTTCGCAGCAGCAACAACAAAAAGATTCCATTGCAACATCTCAACCCAAAAGGGTCATCCGTGTACTTCAAAGTATGTTGATATGGTTGCCTATGCATTACCGGTTATTGATGTTGATACCCCGTCCACGTTCAAAGAAGCTATGAGTAGTCCAGAAATTGGGAAGTGGAAGAAAGCAATGGGTGAGGAGATGACTTCTCTTCACAAAAATCAGACTTGGGATTTGGTACCGCTTCCGAAAGGCAAGAAGGGGATTGGTTGCAAGTGGATTTACACCAAGAAGGAAGAGTCAACAAAGAAGGGTGGTATTCGCTTCAAAGCTATGCTGGTAGCCAAGGGCTACGCACAAAAGGAGGGAACCGACTACAATGAGGTATTTTCCCCTGTTGTGAAACATGCTTCAATTCGCATTTTGCTAGCTTTGGTAGCTCAGTTTGATTTGGAGTTGGCTCAATTAGATGTTAAAACTGCATTCCTACATGGTGATTTGGAGGAAGAGATTTATATGTCTCAACCTGATGGTTTTCATGTTGCTAGTAAGGAGAAGTTGGTTTGTCGATTACATAAGTCTCTCTATAGGTTAAAACAGTCGCCGCGTCAGTGGTATAAACGTTTTGATCGCTTCATGTGGAGTCAGAAATACACTCGGATCCAATTTGATCATTGTGTATATTTTAAAAAGCTTGCGGATAAGTCCTTTATTTATTTTCTTTTATATGTCGACGATATGTTGATCACATGTAAAAGTAAGGCGGAGATAGAAAGGTTAAAGATTAAGTTGAGTTGGGAATTCGAGATGAAGGACCTTGGGGAGGCACATAAGATTTTAGGGATGGAGATTACTTAGAATAGGGTGAAGGCACCGTTCACCTAACTCAGCAGCAATATTTGAAGAAGGTGCTCGAGCGGTTCAGTATATGTGGTAGCTCAAAACCGATGAGTGTACCACTGGCTCCCCATTTTAAGCTTAGTGTTTCGCTATCTCCTACTACAGATGAGGAACGAAAATACATGGCGACCGTTCCTTGTGCAAGCTTGATTGGAAGTATGATGTACACCATGGTCTGCACAAGGCCTGATTTGGCACAAGCCGTCAGTATGGTTAGTCGTTACATGCACGATCTTGATAAGGTGCATTAGCAAACGGCTAAGTGGATTTTGCAGTATGTTCTGGGGACCATGAATTTCGGTTTGAAGTTCGAGAGGTGTGCATCAGTTTGTGATATGGTTTCTAGTTTTGTGGACTTAGATTATGCGGGTGATTTGGATAAGCGTCATTCAACAACTGGGTATGTGTTTACCATGGCTGGTGGGCCGGTGAGTTGGCGATGTACTTTGCAGTCGACGATTGCACTGTCCACTACTGAGGCTGAATATATGGCTGTGACTGAAGCCATAAAAGAGGCGATCTGGTTGCATGGGTTGATGGCTGATTTAGGCATTGGGCAAGATCACGTTGTCATTCATTGCGATAGTCAGAGTGCAATTCATCTTGCGAAGAATCAGGTGCATCAAGCTCGGGCCAAACACATTGATGTTCGCTTTCACTTTGTTCGTGAGATCACTGATGAGGGGGATATTCTGTTAGAGAAGATTGGTACTACGAACAATCCTGTTGATATGATGACTAAGGTTGTAACTGGGGTCAAGTTCCATCGCTGCGTGGACTTGATCCATATGCAGCAAATCTGAGCACATTTGGGTGCATGCGCCGTAGGGTGCTCTGATGGCAGTCAGAGCACGATTCATTTAGGTATTCTGGTTATCTGGTTTTTTGGTTGCTGCATGTCTGGTATTCTGGTTCATAGTCCAATATCTTGCCAAGGTGGAGATT
The DNA here is from genome assembly GCA_019656275.1 of Rhododendron kiyosumense. Classification (NCBI taxonomy): domain Eukaryota; kingdom Viridiplantae; phylum Streptophyta; class Magnoliopsida; order Ericales; family Ericaceae; genus Rhododendron; species Rhododendron kiyosumense. Next base: position 33,399 of record BPLS01031137.1, read on the forward strand.
TGTAGTTTTGGGCTCGTTTTGGACGTCTCGGCCTCCATGGTCGGACCAAGGTCTTAGTGGTCCGGACCAGCGTGGATGGGACAAATTACTATATAAGCAATTTTTAGGGTTTTTTGCTTATAGTATAGCATTAACAGCAGCTTTTCTGTAAGAGGCAAAGAGAGAAATTCTGAGAGATCTCATCTGTAGCCCTTTGGGCATCCTATTACTTCCGTGTAGTGAAACCCTCGATCGTTTGACTGCACATGGAGTAGGTATTCATCACCGAACCACGTATATCTCTACGTTCTCTGTGATTGTTCTTTCTCTCTCTCTTTTCTGTGGTTTGTTCAATTACAAAGCAATTAATCACGTCCGTTTCTGAGTTTGTTAACACTTCCACACAACAATTACATCGGTTTGTCTGTGATATAAATATACCTCATCAGTCTACAATTAATCTAGTTCATAGTTTGTAAAGCCACGCACATAAAGTGAAGAGGTCCGGTTTACACAATTATGTGGGTATACATATATAACCGCATTTGTAGGTGTTAGATATTTTGGCACTTTCCGTAGTTGTCCAAAACCTCCTTTGGTGTCCTTGTTATATCGACTCTATTTGATTGTAATGGGTAGGTTCTTATAGGGTAGTTGCTCGCTCATTACTCCTCCTATTATCTGCGCCAAATTGACTGCGGCAAAATCGATCCAATTGTGTGAGAGGTAAAAGTATTACACAGCACATCATGCATATTTTTCCCAAGAACAGAAATCTTATTTCTACACGTTTGTCTTTCCTATAAAATCTCTCTGAAAATTTGTTTTCCATAAATGTGTATCCTAAATCAATTTTCTTTAAAAAGGTCCGAAATTTTGCTTTCCATATGATGCATAATTAGAAGAACTTTGTCTTAAGGGAAAATTGCAGTATAAAAAGGGTTGATTACCATAAGGGGGCTTTGACCCAGTGAGAGTTTTTTGCTTAATTCAAAACAAGGGTTGCACGAGACTTCGGGGGTTTTTCGGCAGAGGCGACAGTTTTTTTTTTGTTTGACATACATAAAAGAGAGAAAGGGTGGCACGGCTGTGAGGTTTTTCCACGCAGCCCGTATTCCGTTTCCATTGTCTATTATTCTTGCCTCCCCGAGGAGAGATTTACGGAGAAAACCTTATTTTTCCATTACGTTCTCGGTTCAAAAAATTTCTTGAATGTTTTTGGGTTTTTCAAGATCACGTTACACATCATACTCCATTATTTATCCATTCACTGTTCGTGGTTCTTTGTGCCGTTTGCTGCTGTGGCCGAATCTTTTGAAGATTGATTCGGAGCCGGTTGAATCCGGAAATCGGGCGTGAAGTCCGTGGTGCATCTATTGGATCTTGAAGAAGCTCTGGGAGTATCGGAAATTGGCGAGAATAGGTAAAGGCTTGGGGTAAGGTTTTTGCTATTTCGCTATCTGTACTTCTTTTCGATTAATAGAATAAAGCAGTAGTGTTAGGCCGTGGTTTTGGTTATTTAGGACCCTAAGTTTTTCCACGTAAATCATGCGTATCCTATCTCAATTTTTATTCTATTGCACTACTTGATTTTTGGTTTGGATTAATCGAGATAATCAACCCGTTCATCTATATTAATTTTTAAATCAGAAAATTGGTGATTTTTTTTTATCAAAACTCCTATTCACCCCCCCCCCCCCCCCCCCAGAGTAGTTTGAACACTTCCACATAATTTCAGTAGGAACACATACGATACATTTGTTGTTAAGTACAGCGACTAGCTATACATTATCGATCTTTAATAAAGTTCAACCCTAAAAGCTAGCATCAAAGTTAGGGTTTCCTCTTGTTATGTACTTTCCATCACTTTCGAACACCAATTATGTGGGACTTCGCTTCAAAGCACTATAAGCAAAGTAACATTGCAACTTTTTAGAGTTGTTGAAAGGTATATTTGGCTTCGATATATCAGAAATAAATTACATGGTTATGCATGAATAATCTATAAATCATAGGACTCGTGAAAACAAAACAAATTACTGCACTATATTTGTCAACTTGTTAATTTCTAGTACTAAATTTTTCCGAGGAAATTAATGGGTGTCTGAGGCCCCCCCGAAAAAGGGGAAAGTACGTGTTTGAATAGTATGATATAACCTAACTAGGGGAGGTTTTTCTCTTCCTCTTGTTCATGGGTACTACTGATGGAGTAATCACCTAATTAATCCTCGAAATTTATTGGTACCAATATACACAGAAAATTTGTACAGCTATGACTATGATGCCCTTATCCAATTTGTACAACTTGCTCTAGGGTAGGACTTGTCTGAAGTGGTGATCATGGTTATCTTGGAATTTTCAAGATGAGTTTTCTGGTTTGGTATTTTGGGCCATTGTAATTTTGGTCGTCCATTTTTTCGTATAAAAACTCAACTTTTGACAAATATACATATAAAATTTTTTTAGTAGATAAATTTACAAATAATGGTAGATATTTTGCTGTGGAAAAACAACACTAATGGCATAAATCCATAGTACCAGCTTGTATTTTACCGCCTCCGGTACATACAATTGCAAAAGAAAATTTTGGACTCTGACCGGTACGGTATTCATTACATTGCTTTCCTGATATAATTCAGTGCGCATTTTGAAGAATGAATTTTTGAAGAATGAATAAATTGAGATCAACCTGAATCTAAAAATTCTTTCTATACTAGGGCCGCTGCATGGAAGAGTGGTCAAGGTGATATGATAGTGCTGATTAGATTGCTTAGTGAGTTGTTTGGAACAGTTCTTCAAAATCTTGGCTTGCTATATATTCCGTACTAGTAATTTAGACCAAGAAAATTTGGACACCTAATTAATAGTGTACGGATTGTCTCACACAAAGTCATACCCAATTTAATCAACTTTGAATACAGACTAAAAAAAAATTGACTTTTTAACCCAAAACTAGCCGCAGAGTACTATTATTTGTTGGGTGGCATCCACCCCACTTGTCCTGGCTTGCCTCACGTTCCATGAGGTCTTCTAGGAGTTATAGGAGAGCATAGATGAATTCACGAGCATTGACGAGGTTTAAGGAGTGGTGTGCCGTATCACCAAAAGTCCTGTTGGACGGCTCTCCTTGTGGCTACAAAATTTGTAGTGTTGCTATCTCTTGTACTAGTGTGGGGTGAGAGAGAGAGAGGAGTGAGTTGAGTAGAGTAGAGTGAGTCAAGTATCTCATCCTCGTCCATTTTATCTACCCACCGTATATAGGGAAGTTAATTTCTCTCCTTCCGTGGATGTATTCAATTGTTGAACCATGTTAATTCCTTGTGTTTCGTATGATTCGTGCATGTGTGATTTATGGGAAAACTTGGGGCACAAAATTTGTCCATCACAGTATATTCTCAACGCAGAGAGGATATATGTAAAAGATAATCATCAAAATAAATTCATAAAGACGAATAATTATTTGAAAAAAAGAAAAGAAAAGGAAAGTGCAACTATCTCATATTATATGTATGTGCCCTTACGAAAGAGCAATTAAAAGATGAAGTAGCTTTATGAAGGAACGATATCGCAATCTGAAAAGCAGAAAGCTAGCTAGTGCTAATCCAGACATATAAGTCACTAATTAAAGTAATTGGTTGGACGTAGTTTTCATGAGCTAGAAGCCTAGAATCATGACTTTTGATTTGATGAGAATCAAAGAAAACTCCAAGATGGGAGGTTAGAATTTGAGTCCAACTTTCACCACTGTTAATGGCACCCCGTGTCAGGCCCCCTTGACACTGGCACCTTCAATTTTCCGTTTTACTCCCGCTTTTCATGCGCTCTTTCCCTTATTTTATTTTTTATTATAAAATTTTAAATGTTAATAATTTTTTTTCACATATTTTTTTAATAAATTTTATATTTTTGAAATCTACTCAATGAAATCTATTAAACGAGCCTAATATTGATGGTGAAATAATGTAAAACGGAAAAATTATATTTTTTGGTAGTTTAAACTGTCTAAAGAGGTTGAAAAATTAAGTGTTCTAAATTTCAATCCGTTTGAACCGGCAGAAATATATTGTCTCCTTATTTTTATTTTTTTGTCCTTCATTTTTTTTAAACTTCTATATTTGAGTTTTCAAGTAAATTATGTATGTTAAATCTACTTAAATTTACTTTATATTTCTATGAACAATCAATAATGCAAACTGAAATCAAACTTCATTTAATTATAATTCAGTATATAAAACCAATACATGAACATAAATAAATACGCAAATTTAGTCAATATTTCCGCCAAATTGTGGTCGTCTTCCTCGCTGATCTATCTGTATTGCTTCATACCATAATTGGAGGCGTCCTTCATAAGGATGAGTCCATCTGTGTGCTTCATTTTGATGCATTTCGCCTCCACTGTTGTGAAGAGTGTTGCTTTTTAGTTCTAACTATATAAACTGCATTTGGTAAGCATGATTATTATGCAAATAGACTAGCGTATCCTTACTGTGCAGTAATAAATTTGGCTCTGTAATCACGTTCAACGTAGGAGCTGCTCTCCTCACAAGGAACATCATTCGCAACATCGTTCCCAACTGACCAACTATCCGAAAATGAAAAATTGTACTGATCCATAATGTTCTTTTATGAATTACGAAAATGAATTAAAAGTAGAGAAAATTGTGAAGATGTGGTGAATGAGAGTAAGTGTGAATATATAGACCAAGGCATACACAAGTGAATATATAGACAACTAAATATATAGGTCAATGCTCTGTCGAGTTATGCAACAGGCAACAATGCTATCAATGCTGCAAGTCCAACTTTGAACCAAGCACCTACAAGCAACTTTGAATCAAGCACCTGTAACTTAGAACCAATTATCAGAACCTATTTTTGTTATTTTTTCTTTATTTAATTAATAATGTTTATACTCTGTGTTTTTTTATTTATTTAAAATTATTTTAGTCTTCTGATTTTCAATCCGGTTGAATCGGTGGAAAGATCTTATTTTTTTTTATCATTTTATCTTCAATGGTCATAATGAATTTTTGGCCTCGCAGAATCAAATATTTTTTAGGGCTAATCAACGAGAGCACTAGAGCCAAAATTTAATTATGACCATTTAGGATAAAATGATAAGGAAACTAAAATCTTCCCACCGATTCAAACGGATTGAAATTTGGAACACTTAATTTTATAACCATAATTTTTAATATATAAACTATCTAAAAAGATTGAAATCACGTATTTTTTTAAATGAATTTTATATTTTTGAAATCTACTTAACGAAATCTATCAAACAAGTCTAATATTGAATATGAAACTGTCGTCCCGGTGGATCTATGTTCATTACTTACTGAATATTAAGTTAGAAACATAATGCTCAAAATGCGGTAAGCTCTGTACTCAATAGATTGCACTCTTTGCAGGGATGCATCAGTACATGCAAATAAAATTTTACATCCCCCACGTTAATGACTGCGTCAGTAACCAACTAAATTTGGATTGTTTGAACAAATAAGTCAAATGGCTTATTTTTTTGTCCTTATTCAAATTTTGTTTCTCATTTTTTAGTTTGTCATTAATTTTTGGGGGATTAATGCAACGTCATGACAAGAGGAATCTAAAAAGTAAAAAATTATTATCGAAATTAACTTTTTTTGAATAAAGACAAAAATAAGCTAATTTTTTCGTCTTTATTCAAAAAAATTGATTTCGATCATAATTTTTTATTTTTTAGATTTCTTTCGTCATGACGATTCAATAATCTCCCAAAAATTAATGACAAACTAACAAATGCAAAAAAAAAAATTAAATAAAGACAAAAAAATAAGCCACTTAAGTTATTTGTCCAAACAACCCAAATTGCTACATACCTGCACATAAAAGATTTCCTTAAGTCAGCTGACATACATAGGAAATTCTTAGAAAACTCAGAAGTGGATAGGAGTACCATTTTTTTTTCCGAAATAGAAATATAAATTTTCCGTTTTACATTATTACACAATCAATATTAGGCTCGTTTGATAAGTTTCGTTGAGTAGATTTCAAATATATAAAATTTATTAAAAATTAATACGTAAAAAAAAGTTATTAGTATTTAAAATTTTACAATAAAGAGAGGGGGGGTGTAAAACGAAAAGGGGGAGCCGTGTGGGTGGGTGGGGGGAGATTAGTAATCTACCCTAAGGCTTGCTTGGATGGAGTCAAAAGGGGAGGGGAAAAATAAGAGGGGGGTATATGAAAGAGGCCCACCCCTTTTCCCCTTGTTTGGCACCCAATAAAACTCCCAGATAATTTCTTACCCCTCATCTTTTCCCCCTGTTCTGCCGATTCTCCGGTATTATATTTGGGCTCCTCCGGAGGTGCCCAAAAATACTCCGGCTATGGAGGGTATTTTGTGGATGAAAATATCCCTCGTTATCCCCGTTCTCCATCCACCATTCAATCAACTTCTACTCTCCATTTTACCAGAAATCATACTTTTCATTCAAACCTATCCTAAAACTCCTTATTTGGAGCACTTAATTTTTTAATTATATTTTTTAATATATAAACGGTGTAAAGAGGTTGAAAAATTAAGTGTTCCAAAATTCAATCCGTTTAAACCAGTGCAAAGATCTTAGTTTTTTGATCATTTTATCCTAAATGGTCATAATTAAATTTTGACTCCAAAGCTCTCGTTGAATAGCCCTAAAAAAAGTTATAGAATCAAATATCTCTTAGGGCTAATCAACGAGAGTCTAAGAGTCAAAATTTAATTATGATCATTCAAAATAAAATGATCAGAAAACTAAAATCTTCACATTGGCTCAAACGGATTGAAATTTGGAACATTTAATTTTTTAACGATATTTTTTAATATATAAACTGTTTACAGAGGTTGAAAAATTAAGTGTTTCAAATTTCAATCTGTTTGAACCGGTGAAAATATTTTAGTTTTCTAATCATTTTATCCTAAATGGTCATAATTAAATTTTGACTCTATGGCTCTCGTTGATTAGCCCTAAAAGATATTTGATTTTACGACTTTCTTAAGGCTAATCAATAAGAGCCCAAGAGTCAAAATTTAATTATGACCATTTAGGATAAAATGATCAGAAAACTAAGATTTTTGCACCGGTTCAAACGGATTGAAATTTGAAATACTTAAATTTTTTTTAAAAACCAAATTTTATAATTTTTTTAATACTGTAATAATACTAAATTGTTAATTTGTTAGTAGAAATAAATATTAGGGTTTAAATTGTGAAAGAATAATTAAGGGACTGCACAAGGACAAAATAGTCAATTGATAGCTTTTATATCTTCCACCCTTCCTTATACCCCTTATTAATCCTCCATCTAAACAAAGTATTATTTAATCCACATTCTCTAATACCTCAT